>VCCN01005109.1:6451322-6461812 GCA_006491835.1 Architeuthis dux | reverse complement strand
ACACATACTTACATAGATAGATAGCCAGCCAGCGAGACCAACTTAAAATCAGAAGAAACCTGTGCTGACAGTTTTGCTTGACGGTTTCTAATAGATATATAGCCCTGATATACCACTCCGCAATACATGCACAAGGTCAAGTAGCATATCTCTTGTACTTTAAGAGAGATATGACTGAAACAATAAAATGTGTGAAAGAAAAAAAAAATTCTTAAGAAAACGAACTCAGCAACCAATTTATGACAAATTTGAAATGCTTAGAGCAAATTTAGGGAAGTTTCTTTTTAACCATCTCTTAATTGCTATTACTGCACTCCTTCCTAAAAATAGTTACATATTGTCTCCGATCCACTCCAAAAAAATAAAAATAAATAAATGAATAGAATAAAAGCAAAAAAAATAACATCTCTGATGGTTCAATGTGTACATGATTGTATGAATCCATTTTCCCAAAGCGAATGGATATTTTTTGAAGAGAATTATATGCCTTTCAACATCAGTAAACGGACCCAAATTATATTAATTCCCATTGAATTATATCGTTTGTATATCATGGCAGCCCCCTGGCACAAGAATTAAAGTAGGAAATGACAGGAACCAATTAAATTTGGAACAATTGAAATGATTTCAAACTTGTCAAGGCCTAAATAAGCTGAAACATTAATCTTGGTTGCATCAGCAAAGTTTTATCAAGTTAGCATTAAAAGGATACCTTTTAATAATTCTAAGTTAGCATTAAGAGGTTACCATGTAATAATTAAGAGGATACCTTGTAATAATTCCAAGTTAACATTAAGAGGATATCTTGTAATAATTAAGAGGATACCTTGTAATAATTAAGAGGATACCTTGTAATAATTCCAAGTTAACATTAAGAGGATACCTTGTAATAATTAAGAGGATACCTTGTAATAATTCCAAGTTAACATTAAGATGATACCATGTAATAACCTTGAGTTAGCATTAGGAGGATACCGTTTAATAATTCCAAGTTAGCATCAAGAGGATACCATGTAATAGTTAAGTGGATACCTTGTTATGATTTCAAGTTAACAGTAAGAGGATACTGTTTAATAATTTAGAGGATACTGTTTAATAATTCCAAGTTAGTATTAAGCGGATACCATGTAATAGTTAAGTGGATACCTTGTTATGATTCCAAGTTAACAGTAAGAGGATACTGTTTAATAATTTAGAGGATACTGTTTAATAATTCCAAGTTAGTATTAAGCGGATACCTTGTAATAATTAAGTGGATACCTAGTAATAATTCCAAGTTAACATTAAGAGGATACCTTGTAATAATTCCAAGTTAACATTAAGAGGATACCTTGTAATAATTAAGAGGATACCTTGTAATAAATCCAAGTTAACATTAAGTGGATACCTTGTTATGATTCCAAGTTAACAGTAAGAGGATACAGTGTAATAATTTAGAGGATACCGTTTAATAATTCCAAGTTAGTATTAAGTGCATACCTTGTAATAATTAAGTGGATACCTTGTAATGATTCCAAGTTAAGAAGATGCCGTTTAATAATTCCATGTTAGCACATGAAAAAAATGTAATTAGAAACCATCAACCAAAACTGTCACCAAGGATTTCTTCAGTTTTCAAGTGATTCTGCCTGGCTGTACCGATGGAGCTAGGGAGCTGAATATTTAAACATTTACTCCTTAATATATCTAACAGGTCTGGTTAGTCACTCAATAGAAACCATCACATGACCAACATCTTTTGGCAGCATGCAGTGTTGAGGGTGATCAATTAAAAAATTGGAAAAAGGGGTGATCAATGAATAAGTTACTCGTTTTGTTCGGCAGTGAGCACTAAAATGTCTGAATTGTCAAAAAAAAGTGGACGCAATGTAGTGATCAATTGAGCATAAACTTACATTGAAAATTGACCCCCCCCCACTAAAAGACTATTTAGGGGGGCATTTTCAAAAACAAAAAAAAATGTTTTTTCCAAACCTAATAAGGATTAAATGTTCAAATTTTCAGCCCTCTAGCACCATTGCTGCGGCCTGTGTGCATGATACATACATAGCCAGGAAGACCAACTTGAAAACTGAAAGAAATGTTGACAGTTTTGGTTGACAGTTTCTAATACAGATGAAAGTACAATTATTTGTAGTTTGAAATAGAAGTTTATCCATTAACAAATTAATGAATTGACGAAAACACATTTATTAATTTTTCAAATTTTTCAAAAACTTCACAAAATGTTTTTCCTTGGGGGGGACTATTTTGAGGGCAAAATCTTCCTTTTCTTCTTCCTTGTATCCTTCTCCATTTGCTATTCCCAAGCTGTAAAAATTCTGTTAAATTGTTGGCCTTTTACCTTATTTATTGTCATTGGCATAGCTAGAATTCTTTTCATCCCAAGAAAATGATTAATAGATATGTGGGTAGTAAGGTAACTTGTGTCTGTTAATTTTGAATTCTTTACAAAGGTTCTACTGTCAAGATGCGGAAATATTTGTCTGGATCATTATTGATCATTACAGATGATTATTGATTCACAATATTGAAAGAAAAAGTTAAAAAACTGCTAATACTAAATAACATGAAATAATTGATTCTTTTCTAATTGTTGTTGAACTAATTTAGTTGTAATTTTCATAAAATGTTATGACAATCTAGCTACCTTTTTCTTTATTAAGAAAGTATAATAACACTGTAACGTTTTAAAAACTTTTTTGTTCTTGGGTTATTAAGTGTTATTTTATGATTCATTATGTCTAAAAATGTATAGAAAATATCAATCATTCCCTTCAAACTTTGTTTTTATTACCAGGACAGTGATAATTTGAAATTTACTTATTTTTAATCGGATTTTTAATCACATAAAGTAAGAAAAATAATTACATATGTGTGGTAATAATTATCTCCTCTTAGGAGAACTCTTCTATTAGACTATATTTACTGTATGATTTAAATGAATAGAAAGAATATAAGTTATTGACTAAATTAAACAACAGAAAAAAGATGAAAATGTTAATCCCAGAGTAACCATTGTTCCAATGCTATTTCCAATGACATTTTAGTGTGGACCCATGGATTTTTTCAATTGAGAGATATTTTTTTATTAAATTTTGGGACGGATCCTGTAATCGAAAAACAATCCTTAAATCCACCCCAAAATTTCATCAATTCTTCCTTAGCCAATGGCCCACCATTTGACAAAATGTCATTGTAATTCATTGAGAACTTTTGGAGATATTGTGGGGACAAAAGTGATTTTAGACCAAAGTGATTTAGACAAAACTGATATGTACTAAAGTGATGTAGACAAAATGTCATTGAAATTCATTGAGAACTTTTGGAGATATTGTGGGGACAAAAGTGAATTTAGACCAAAGAGATCCAGACAAAACTGATATTTGCTAAAGTGATATAAACAACGTTTTCTGCATGACCAAATGTTAATGTGTCAGTTGAATGGATGCAGTTTCCCAGTCTGGCTGTGTTGCTCCAATGTTGCCAGTAAAGCTCATCCTGGCTAACCTGAGGGGGATTTTATGGATGGATGGTGAAATTCTTTATTACTCAAATTCTGATAGGGTGTTGCACAAGGCAAAGTTGCATAATATTGTCTTAGTCATGTGAAACTGTTCTTTATCACATTAGGTTTAGAGAACAAATTGATGAAAGATGCATTATGTTTGTCATTGGGAATAGCTCAGAGGTGATGACTTGTGTAGGGAACCATGGTATCTGTAGTTCAATATCCAGTGCTAGGCGAGTGAGTTACATTCGATTATCATTTGATGCTATCAGGTGAAAAAAATATGAGCGTTGCTTGAGGCAAGATGCTGAAAATGCTGCAGGGACATTTTGAATATATTTGATTGGTTCAGTGTTACCCGATCTCTATAATCATTACTGTAGATTATTATTTAACTCTTAAATTCATATAAAGAAAATAGTCAACTTCTGATTAAAATTACCTTTCTTTGACTATGATCTTTTATAGTTTTTTAATTCAATTCACAGGAGAGTTTCATTATTTTTTATGCTATTCATTGAAGAGTTCCAGTGTCAATTACAAGCAGTTTATGAATTTAAGAGTTAACTTATCTTAGTCTGGTACAGAGTCACAATAGTGGGACACCCAGTGAAGATCAAACTCACTAACAATAGCCTGTGAAACTGGCTTGGTAATCATTGCTCTACAACAGGTGACCTAATTATTCAATCATATATGTGAGTATGTTGGAAAAAACTTGCTTCTGACTATAGTCAAAGATAAACTGAAAGCAGAAAAGAATGCTCAAAAACATGAAAAAGAACTTGAAAAGATAAATGTCACAAGGTTTTAAAATCCAACATTAAATTCTCTTAATGAACTATTGAGATTGAACCTAGATTATTAGAGGTGCCCCATGGATCTGATAGAGTTATGGAAATACTGTAGCTTGCCAAATCTCATTGATTTCTATCAATGATCTGAAAAAAAATGAATTTCAAAGAAACATGATTAATAACCAACATCGTTGAGAGGACATTGAAGGTGCTCAACAGATTATCATATTTTAGACAAAAATGTGTGATAACATGTTTTATTGTTCTCTATATTTTTACTTAGAAGACAAACACCATCATGCCATAATATTTTTCTCTACATACATAATGGACAGAGAATGCTGACAGTAAGCCATTGAAGGTTCTCTATTAAACTGATCTATTATACATGATTTCGGCTCTACACCAAACATAATTTTGTTTCTATGAAAATATTAGCCTGTGTGTGTGTGTGTGTGTGTGTGTGAGAGAGATTTTGTCACAATGAGGTGACTGTAGATCAAAGACTGAATATGTACAAAACTGGTCAAGTTGAAGGGACCCAGGCTGGTCAGTATGACTCATCGTATGAGGTGAGTGGCCAGTGGTCTTGAGAAGAGTTCATCTAGTTCAACAGGCCTCAAGCATTCTGGATGACCCTCTGGCCTTACTTAAAAGACTCAATTGCTTAGCTGCTCACTTGGCGTGACAAACAATTCAGTTTATTTCTCCTTCTTTAGTTATTCACTTTTTCAATTTTCCCACGTCCAAATTTCGGCCACTCTTGAAATAACCAACCAATGCCAGGTAAATAAAATGTCTTGCTGCACAGATGATCATAGTTTTGCATTCAAAGACCAAACTCAATTCATTTCCGTTTCCGTGGAAATTCTTATGGAAGTCTTTGATTTTGCCTTTTAAGTTGCTACCTTCTGATGCTAGTCAGTGCTAAACTAAGGCATTATTTGCTACCCTTGCCTGCCACCTGATTGAGCTATCTAATGTTTGGATTCAGCATCTTCTTCCAAAGAGCCTTATTACCTTTCTTGTGCCAGTATCAAACACCTATGTGTGTCTTCTGGATAAATACTCACACTACCAGCATGGATTGCATTACTTTACCATTTTAAATTCAGTCTTTGGGTTTGATTAGTGATAATTAACCAAGCTGCAAAATTTGGCACCAGCAAAATTTGGCACCAGCTCTAAAAGACCCAACTGCCATCTGCTTGAAAATGGCATCTTCTTATGTAATTGTTCATATAATAGTTCATGTAATAGTTCATGTAATAGTTCATATATAGTTCATATAGAACATATGTAATATGTTCTCCTGAGAAGAACCCTACCTCCACATACAAAATAAAAACAGACAATTTAAATATGGTCACAAATGGAGTTTCAGGAAATCAAGACCTGTAAAGTTTGTGAAATGACAAAAAATACTAGTAATTCTTTTTTGTCTTTTTCTGTTGATCTGCATAATTTAAAATACCTATTTAGATTGATTAAAATTTAAAAGAAAGTATACACTTGAATGAAAGATGAAGGTGATTCTGAAAAACATGCTTGTACGTAATCAATATGAGATTAACAGGCAAGAAACATGATTGATTTTCCATTTAATTGAATCACTGTAACCAGTGGCGATTCTACATAATTTTGGCTGGCCCCTAGTTTGGCCACCCCACTTTCAAACGCTTTAATGTAGGGGTGTAGCTGATATATGATATCATATGATATACAAAATCATTTCTTTTTTCTGAAATCAAAAGAAATGATTTCGTTTATTTTTTGGTAAAATCAAAGAAATATACCATTTGTTTTTGTTTTGAGAATAACCTCCCTTGTCGTCTGACAGCTTGGGGTTGCGAAAGTGAATTAGCGCCCAACTATATGAAAATTGTTTGACTTAGTAGTATTTTATTCAATTTAGTAAAGTATTATACTTATATTTTAAAAATCATTCATATAAGTTGTATATATCAATGTGGTGAAATATAAAAATGAAGATTTCTCGTCACATGCATTTCGAGTTTTGGCTCCTGCCCCTAATCTCGGCCCCCATGTGCCCCCCCCTCACTTTCTAAGAACTAGAAACGCCACTGACCGTAGCCCATTCTGGCCCCACAACCGACCAGCTAAGTAGCGAGGTATTCTTCTGTTTTACCCATCTGTGTGTGTCAGTAATGTGTTCTCCAGTAGCCACCTTCTAATAACGTTTTTTTTTCATTTTTTGGAAATTCGTCTTTTTTCACTTGTTTTTAGGGGTGTGCTCGATTTACAATACTAATCCATCATAAAATAGACACATTTTATTTGCTACTGTCATGATGTAGTATTATGATGTAGCTATTTGTGGAAAAGCTTGGTTTGAATGAGATAGAGAGAGATAGAGTGAGAGAGAGTAAGTATATGGTTTAATTTTTAATTTAAAATAAAATAAAAATGACATCCTTTTTTGACCTACTGGTTCTGCAATCCCCATTCTCTTATAAAACTTACAATGCCAGTCGGTTGCTTCAATTGCTTGTCGTCACTTTTGATAACCTTGTATCACTGTCCGAAGAGTAGGGTTGGGGTAGGTAGGATAGTAAAGTCTAGGGTGACAGAGAGATAAGCATACAGAGTGGTGGGTATTGTGACAAAAATGAAGCAACTAGGCTATGGTGATTCATTGTTAGGCAGAAGTGGCAATATTATTATTATTATTATTAGATGAATTAATGTAACTCAATTTTTTATTAATTTGACTATTTTTTTACCTTCATCTTAATTTTTAGCTGTATTTATATAACTATTTGGGCCATTTGTTTCTACGGCAACAAATAAATAGTGCTATCGGAAATAAAGAGTAAGCTTCCAGGAAGAATCAAACTCCCATCCCTCAACCAGAGAGAATCCCAGTTTACGCCTGGCTGCAATGACCACTCTCTAGTTGAGGGATAGGTGTTCGATTCTCACCAGAAGCTTACTCTTTATTGTACTGTAGAAACAAAAGAATTGATAGTGATATAAATATAACTAAAAATTAAGATGGAGGTAAAAAATGAATAAAAAAATGATTGATTTTGTTAATACTTTAATGCTTAATCACACCATCTTCAGAACAAGAATGAATAGAAATGAATTTTATTGATATTTACTATGCTTAGCTTGGTCTGGCACAAGGCTGCAATTATGGGGCACCTGTGAGCATCAAACTCACTACACTCACTAATGGTTTGCCAGACTAACTTGCTAACCATTGCTCTCAACCAGTGACTTTTACTGCCTATTTAAGAGTATCCATCACACAACTAATAGACTAAAATGGAATAAAGGTTACACTGAGATAATGGATAGAATTTCAATGTGTGGATAAAGCAAAGTGTAAAGAAATAATGAGGTGAATAAACAGAGTATTATTAACTAAATTAACTACAAATCTTTGTTGAACGTGTGTTTTGGAGTTACCTTCACAAAGGGATGAAGTATACTTTATATAACCATTTTTTACAAAAATATTTTATTTTTAATTATAATCAAGTCATTTTAAAATATATATATATAACTTCCCTATATATAAAATATATATATTATAACTTCCCTGAAACAGATCCATGGAAAGACAGCTATAAAGTCTGATCTATAGCAGTTAATTATATTATAATATTTACAGAAATAGTAGTAAATTCGAAATGAACAAACCAAAAGGTTTTTCTTTTTTTATATACACACACATATATATATATATATAGAGAGAGAGAGAGAGAGAGAGAGAGAGACAATGCATTGATAAGGGGTGGATCGGGGCTGGTATATGGCATGCGGGGTCACAGACATGGGGATTGTACATCAGGGGATTTATCATTCACTATTGACGTTTTTTAACAAATTTTAAACATATATGGGAAAACAAAAAACTTTCTACAGACTATTTATATATATTATAAATGAGTTTTTATTTTTCCATAACAAACAGTATAGTTGGTTTCACAATCAAGATTTTTCAAATGAACACAAATTAGTCTGGTGAAAAGTGTCTTATACATATTCTATGATCAGCTTCTTTTTTCCCGGCTTACATACATAGTCTTTTATCAATAATAATTTTATTAAAATAAGCAGAAAATGATGAATTGTCATTGAATTTTCTTCAGAAAAAATTATTTCAAAAAGCAAAAATAATAAAGGTACTAAAACATTTAAGTAAAATTTAAAATAATAAATGATGATTTTACTATAGAAATGCAATGAAAAACAGAAAGAAGGGATTGTCAGTGGTCAGGAATCAATGCAAGCATTACTGATTGAATAGAGCTATTATATTGATAATGCTACACTACCTTTAAAAGTAATGAAGGAAAAGGTGTGCCTGATGGAAACGTGTGTGTATGAGACATTTAATTTCTCAACTCAACTAGAAAATTTTAACATTGTAAAAAGGGATGTAATTTTTCCTCTCCTTTGTTCTTAAAAACAGATTTCAATGACAAGAGAGAGAGAAAAAAACAGTAGGACATTTTTTGGCAAACACCTTTAGAATTTACCAGTTCCGTACCATTAGTATCTTCAGTTCTTGCTATTTAAGTCATTATCTTCGTGTAAATCTCTCAACTTCTCTCATCACTTTAGACTTTAATAGTATTCCTTTTTTATTTCTTCCTTTTTTATATAATTTTCCATTATTTGGTAGAATCAAACTTTTGGAAATGATATCAGGGCTTATCAGAAAAAAAGGTGCTGACTGACTAACACTTTATAGTTTCTATCTTGTCTAGCACACCTCTGAAAGCAGATGATCACATCTGATTGTGTGATGATAACTGGCACCCTAACAAATAATAACAATACACGCAAAAAAGAAAGTTGTATTTTTTTTTTATGGGGAGAAAAATCTTGAACAGTTTAATTAGCCTAACATTTGTTACACATTAAATAGAACTTTTTTTTATAGAAGCAAGCTAATTTTTTTATCTTATTTTTTTCTTGTGCAAACAAGGATTTTTTTTTCTCTGGACCCTCCCTTCCCTCTGCACTGTTTTCCCTATTATGTCTGTCATTGGAACATCATATACATTTTAAAATCTGTTATAAATCTAACTAAATCAAAGATTCTCTGTGTGAAATGGAAAACAAGTAAATCTAATGAGTTATTTGGAAAAAACGACAGATTTAAATCTTAAATAGATTCTACGATGTTGGTTTGCAGTTTGCTTGCATTAGATAAGACGGAAAATGTGTGATATTATCTTTTGATTCCATTACAAAACGTTAACATGAGATTTAAAAGAACATAAAAATGAGTAGTCACTAAGAAAAAGTGATTTAAAAGGTGAACAAAACATCAAAATCAACTATTGAATTCAGTTGTGTCACTCCTGTATTACTTAAACAGCAGTTGGCACATTTATTTAACTTTTTTGTATGATTCTGCTATGACCAAACTAATGACAAAGAGATGATATTTGCAGTTTTTCTTATTTTTTTCAACTGGATTTATTTTTATCATTGTAAGTCTGTGCCCTTTTGGTTTAAATGTTACTTTAAAAAAAAAAAATGTTGATTATACATATACAGTTATCTCTTGCCATTCGCAGGGAATCAGGGGGCACAAATGTGCAAATAATTTTTGCTGATCCCCCCCAAATCCATTTGGTCTCCCAAAAACAATAAATCTTATACCATATTTGATAAACAAACACTTTACTATTTCCAAATTGTAAATGAATACAGTAGAAAAAATATACCGTTAATTAATGAAAACCATAAATTTCAAAGAAATACAGTACAGTGAATTGGAAAACAAATTTCAAAAAGTTTTTCTAAAAACAATGTTGAAAATACATTTGCGGAGGTTACAGGCACCAGGGGGTGCAAATGTGCAAAATCCACAAATGATTTTTGCTGATCCCCCCAAAACCCTTTCGGTCCCCAAAAACATATTGATAAACAAACACATTACCATTCCCAAATTGTAAATGTACGAATAAAAAATAAGTAAAGCATACAGTACAAAAAAATTACAGTTAATTAACGAAAACCATAAATTTCATAGAATAGTACAGTGAATTGGAAAAAAATATTTAATGTCTAAAATACTATTCAAGTAACGGGTTTGTGAATGTTAGCAAGTTTCAACCCTGATTATCTCCGGGTTTCTATTGTCTACATAAATAATTTTTAGTTGATGATTTTCTAGAATCTTTCTTCTTTATTAA
>VCCN01005109.1:6428195-6439966 GCA_006491835.1 Architeuthis dux | reverse complement strand
AAAAAAAATGTGTTTGGGTGTGTGCGTATTGGGGACAAGGGGTTATATTGGGGGTTCTGCCTGGATTAGCCTCTCATATCAATCACGGAAGGTGAAAGAAACCAGTTGAAGTAAGAATAGACCACAGGCTTGACATATTGACTTTATTTTGGGGCAGTCAGCAGCAGGGAGTGTAAGATTGTGGAAAAGATCTGTGATGGAATGGTTGGGTGTGTATAGATCGACAGCACGCTTCTTCAAATCCCTCCGCCCAACCAATACTCCCCACCAAGAAGCACATGGGTAACTTGCGTTCCAGATACAGAAAAATTGTGAAACAGACTGGAAATGTAGTGCTGGCAGGAGAGGGTGGGGATTTTGGAAGGTGGGTGTTAGATAGGTAGGGAATAGGGGTTGAAGTTGGGGTGTGCCACAGCAGAATTAGGGTGGATGAAGCATAAGTCATGCCTTGAAGTAAAAGAAAAATAAACGGGTCTGGTTAATCACTCAACAGAAACCATCACGTGACCAACGTCTTTTGGCAGCATGCCATGTTGGGGGTGATCAATTAAAAAATTGGAAAAAAGGGGTGATTAATGAATAAGTTACTTCTCTCATGTTTTGTCGGGCCATGATCACTAAAAAGCGTGAATGCTGTTGGACAAAAACTAAGTTAACCAATTTAGCATAAACTTACATTGTAAATTGACCTCCCAACTAAAAAACGGAATTTTGAAAAAAAAAAACATATGTTTCTTCTAGATATAATAAGGAGTAAATGTATCAATTTTCAGCTCTCTAGAGCCATTGGTACGGCCTGTACACACAATACATACATTGTCAGCCGGCTAGAACAACATAAAACCTGAAGAAACCTATGTTGACAGTTTTGGTTTACGGTTTTGAATAAATAATAAAAAATACTGAAAAAGATCAAAATGGGTTTGAATTGAGATTCAGAATGTATGCCCCAATCTAAAACTTGTTTTAGAAAAAGTGTGGGGGGTGTGACAAAACAACAAAAAAGACACAGTGTAAACATAAAAACTAAAGCAACAACAAAAACAAAAAGCTGACAAGGAACAAAGAAGCTGTGGTGAAAACCTCCAGTGTAGAATTTAGGGGAAAAAAATGTATAAAGCCCACACCTACAAGAAAAAAAAATAGGGGAAAGGCTTGTTTGTTTGAGAATATTGGGGGACCCACCTTATCTCCTACACTCAGGGAAGTCACTTCTCTGAGAACAACAAAGTTTTTGTTTGTAGCATTTGTAATTCTCAGATGGTCCCATATTTTGAGGCTGGCTAGGGAAAATGTTTCTCAACATCAGTGATCATACAGTAAGCATTTATGTGCACACACACACACGTATACTATAACACAGTGGAAGGTCATTGGGGCATCACAGATGATTTCATCATTGGTGTATCAAGAGCGAGATGGCCTGATGTATCCCATCCCTCTTCAGGTTGGAGCTGAGGGGAGATTCATACCTTTCCCAAGGGCATTAGTGCTAAGTGAACACAAACTGTCTCAGCTGGATTTTGAACTCGGCTAGTCGATTTCATTCTCTGTGTTGTTAACTGTTCAGCCACCCTGCACCTCCATGCACACACACACACACATATGAGAGGGGGGTTACACACAAGTTTGATGCAATCATCAGGTATATATATATATATGTGTGCACATACAAACACACACTTTCCAAAAGTTGTTCAGTCTATTAAATTGATTCTTTATGTTGCCTTTGTTGTTCATCAACATCATCATCTTCATCAGCCTTTTAATGTTCTTTGTTGGACATAGACCATCACCAAGATTCGCCAGATTTCTCTATTGCGGTTGTTGCAGCACCATTATCTAAACCTGTCTAAATCGACATGCCATCTTATTTTCTGTTGGCCACAGTTTTGCATATGATCTCTAAGGATCCACATTGTGAGTTGTGATCTTCAGCGGTTGTCCTATATTCTTACAGTGTTTCAGCCAATCCATTCTACAGCATTCTTCGGGTGTACAATCCATGAGAAAGCTGTAGAATGGATTAGCCGTAAAATTGTGGTACCAACTTTACAAGCATCAAGAATACATTCAGTAGTTGAATCTTGATAAATAGATTGGTTTGTAAACAAGTATATCTATAAGTAAGTCACCTGTTTATGAGTGTGAATTACTCTTAATAATTGTCAGTGCTTTAAAGTGAACTGAATAAAAAAAACAGGTCTGGTTAGTCATCCAATAGAAACCGTCTCATGACCAATGTCTTTTGGCAGCATGCCGTGTTGGGGATGGTCAATTAAAAAATTGGAAAAAAGAGGTGATCAATGAATAAGTTACTTCTCTCACCTTTTGTTGGGTGATGATCACTAAAAGAAGTCTGAATTTTCAAAAAACAAGCATGAATGCTGCCGTACACAAGGGACCAATTTAGCATAAACTAAGTGAACCCCCCACTAACAACCTATTTTGGGGGGGGAGGGGGATTTTCAAAAAACATAATAAGGAGTAAATTTTTAAATTTTCAGCCCTCTAGCTCCATTGGTGTGGCCTGTACATGTGATACTTACATACATACATAGCCAGCCAGCCGGACCAGCAAACTGAAGAAACCTATGTTGACAGTTTTGATTGGTGGTTTTAATAATTGGGCCTGTCTTTTGACAGCATGGCTGTGTTAGGAGTGATCAAATAACAAAATTGGAAAATGGGATGATCAATGAATAAGCTACTTCCCTCACTTTTGTTGGCCAGTGATCACTAAAAAAGTCTGAATGCATACATACATAGCCAGACAGCCAGACCAGCTTAAAAACTGAAGAAACTTATGTTGACAGTTTTGGTGATGGTTTCTAATATGAAATAAAATATTTATATAAATATGGATGTGTGTGTCTGTACACGTGTAAAATAATAATTTCATTTGTTTTTATTGCTTACGCCAGTCCGCCGATATCAACGATGACGTTCTCTATTTCTCATCTTGATATCATCATTGGTTAGGGTATTGTCTTCAGGGTCTATGACTTCGTTGGTGGCTTATCAGGTCAAAGTTGGATGCGCACAGATTGCTGCATCTTTTTATTACAAGATGATACAATTTAATATTTTGAACTGCTTTCCAAATTTCTGGGTTTCACAGGTGAGGCTCATTAACCATAACTGGTAACTCCCTAAACTCCTTTTTTTTTGTTTTAATATGGAAATGTGCAAAGATATGATCTATGAAAATAGTTGGATGTTCAAGTTAATTACAAATCTCTGTGTAAAAAATCTGTGAAAATGTTGTTTATATAGTATTTTGCTTGTACTTGTACAGATATATTTCCTTTTTTCTTGAGGATGTTATAAAAGTGTGTCAGTTAAATATTCCCAGCTGTGTGTTTCCTAGACACATCTTTTGTTTTTCGGATGAGCATTGGAATCTTTCTTGAAGAAATCTTTACTTAAACAAAAAAAACTCCAAAGATTTAATATCATTTTTCATTCATCCAAAAATGAGTTTTGCCTGTTTTTGTCTTTTATGGCAAAATTATTATTTTATTTATAGTTTTTGCAGTTGTATTTTGTTGCCAATCATAATTCTGATGTTAATAACCACTACCCACAACACTGGTTTATTGCTGAGTTTAGGTTATTCATGTGTTGTATCTATCTGTGTATTTGGACTTCGCCCAGCCCTAACCTTTATAATAGAAACTTGAAATTTTGCACACACACACTCCCCTCAATGAGTAGGGAAAATGTTTTTGTTTGTTTTTTGAAAATTCCCCCATAATAGGTTTTTAGAGGGGAGTTCAATATGCAATATAAGTTTATGCTAAATTGGTCACTAGTTTGTGCCCGCTTGTTTTTTGAAAATTCAGAACTTTTTTAGTGCTCACAGCCCAACAAAAGGCGAGAGAAGTAACTTATTCATTGATCACCCCTTTTCCCAACTTTTTAATTGATCACCCCAACACAGCATATATGGGTGGCAGCGATTCATAATTTCCCTTGGAATGTTTTTATTATTATTAGTAGTAATTTCCTATAATCTTTCTATTTATGTCTTACATAGTAGATAGAACTTTTCACTGTTCATAACTTTGTAGGTAAGTGTGTACTTGTAAAATTGGTAATAAAAATACACTGAAAAATGTTTTAATCCAGTTGAAATGTAAAAATAAAACCAAAGTTGCATTGTAAATAATGTGTCAGAATTAAAAAATCATCAATCAACTCCACTAAGCGTTGCAGTCAAAAAAGAACTCTTAAAAATGATCAACATTTGTTAATTTTTTCTTCTGTTTTTAAGATGTCTTTAAAAGTTTGAAAAATGACATTTTTATGCTCCCCACCCCCACATCCCAGTGACATCAATTTATCAAAATAGATAACTGATTAATGAAAGCAAGACCCTCTTTGATTATATCTGTCGACCCTTCGCCTATACCTGATTGTCTTCTCTTAGGGTCTGGTAGGGCAGGGACGATCAGTTAGAAGTAACCCTGATGGATGAGAGAACTTAGATTTCATCAATTGACTGGGGAAATTGAAATTATTCAATATACTTTCAAACTGAGTTGGGCTTCTTTTTAGATAGTCAAATATTTGCAGAGCTTTAGTCATTTAACTGATTTTATCAAAAGAGAGTAGAGATTTTATTAGATTTAGAGGCTGATTTATTTTACAACAAATTAAAAAAATAAACATTCTCCAGATTTTTTGTTAAATAATCTGAGCTAGTTTGAGTAGGGTCTGACAGGAAATTTAATAATCCTGTATTTAATAACTGGCAATCATATCTATTGAATGACTGTATGTAATGTTGGTTTAAATTGGATCTTTCCAAGCTTTTTGCTTTGGCAACACATTACTTAAGTTTTGTGAGCCAAACCAAATATATAATGTCATCTCAGCAGTTCAACAGACTCAGAAAGAGTATCTTTTGAAATATATACAAAATTATACTTAGTTTCGCAACACACCTAGGGATTACACCTAAAGTATCACAACACAGTTTGGAAATTTTTGGTTTAGATAATTTAGATACACAGCCTAATCATGTTGGATATATCGGTTCTCATATGATCACCAAAGTTAAGCGATGTTGAGCCTGGTCAGTATCTAGATGGGTGACAGTTTTGGAATATCAGGTACCATAACCAGCTGGGGAGGCATCCCCTGCAGTCAAACTGATCTCCAATGTATTGAGCAGTTTTTTCCTTCGGAAGCCTTCAGTATGGTCAAGAGGGAGGAAGTTGATCTTGGGAACAACACTCCCTCCATACTAAGCTACCCAGACATAGCAGCTCTAAGCTACTAAGACCATACGCCAAAACGAAAAGAGCCTTACAGATAAACAAGAATTGTTCATGTCCAAACCCAGAAATGGAAAAGATTTGAATACTTGAGGTTTGTGAGATAAGCAGATGAAACTAATTAATCCTCAGTGATGAGATGGGGATCACTTTAAATAGATAAAACCTGTCTATCTACATTGAACTGGTCAAGCTTTGACCATTTTGTTATATGAGTGATGTTCATTGCCCAATTCCTAAGAAGAAAAGATTTAACCAAGTTCTTTATTCCAACTTTTGTTTGGACAATTGAATCTTTTCTTCCCATCTTTGACATTGTCAACACAATATTTCAGCCGATCTATTCTTCAACCATCATCAGATGTATAATTCAAGAAAGGAGGAAAACCTTTTTTTTTTCCATGCAAAGAAAGTGGGTAAAAAAAAAAGAAAAGAAAAACGAAAAAAAAGGCTTGCGTTGTGAAAGTCTGGCAACGGATAGAGTAGGTGTGTGTTCCCAAAAGATACAGTTGACGGGGCTCCGATGAAGCTTCAACAGGCCTAACAAGCCAGAGGTGGAATATAATCAAAATGCTCAAGTAAAATAACCCCACAACACCCTCGATGGCGAAAGCGGATGGATGATTTGAAAAAAAAAGAAAAAAGAAAAAAGAAATCTATAAAAAATAATGGCTTCATCAAAGACAATGGATTATTGGTCTGCATTTTCAGTTGGGACATATTGCACTTTGAATTTGTTTCTGCTTTGTTTTTCTATATAATAATCTTTATATTGATTTCTTTTACATCCAAATATTATATGCAATATGGTAGGATAGAGTATTGAGCTGTTTGCCACAAGGTTCATTAGGTGCTGTGTCAACCAGTGTAGGTTGTAAGTTCTCATCCTAGCTTTATATTATAAACACCAATTTAATTTAATGTTGCTTGTGTTGTGTCTGTGGAATTGTTGTACCTGTTTGTCAATAAGAGAAGGTATTAATAACATGGTGAATCCTAAATTATACAATTAGTAACCGTCAACCAAAGCTACCACCAAAACTGTCAACATAGGTTTCTTCAGTTTCTTCAGTTTTTAAGTTGGTCCGGCTGGCTGTCTGGCTATGTATATATCATGCATACAGGCTGCACCAATGGAGCTAAAGGGATGAAAATTTCAACATTTACTCTTTTTTTAAAAGCTTTTAGTGGAGGGATCAATTTGCAATGGAATTTCATGCTAAATTTGTCCCTTTGTGTCCGGCAGCAATTACACTTGTTTTTTTTAAAATTCATACATTTTTAGTGATCACCGCCCAACCAAAGGCAAGTAACTTATTCATTGATCACCCCTTTTCCAATTTTTTAATTGATCACCTCCAACACAGCATGTTGTCAAAACACATTGGTCACGTGACAGTTTCTATTGAGTGACTAATCAGACCTGTTTTATTTATTGTCTAATTAATTAATGCAATCATTGAAAAATATACATGAAAATCACAGCTTGGCAAAAGTGTGAGAAAAGAAAAAAAGCTTCTTTGTTTTGAAAATTCTAAATATTCTGTATGCATACTATCTTTAGGTTTTAGCATGCAGTGTATATCCACTCATATGATGACTGTATATGATTAGCAAAGATAATATATGAATGTATACCACTTTACTAATCTTTATTGGTTATCCTGCTGGGTATGTGTCAGTTGTAATTAAGGATAGAGTTGTGACAGATACAAGAACTTGTGCTATTTCCTCCATTATAGTATACATAGTTTCAGTCTTGGATTGGCTGTAGTTAGTTAACCTTTTCACTAACAGAAAAAAAGCAGAAGAAATTTCTTAATTTGGGAGCGATATAAAATAGTGCCATGGTAATTTATTACTTCCTTTGGAAATCTATGTTTGCTACATCATCACATTCCACTAATTCTACCACTGTATATGAAAGTTCTGCGTGCATGTGGATCTTCGAAGATGTTTTTCCCGATTTATATTTGTTTGTAAAGGATGAAAGTTTGTCAGAAAAAAACTTGTAGGTAATCAATATTTGATTCATTAGTGACAAGTGTGATTAATTAAGTTAAATTTCGATGTTTACTCACATCATCCTCAAAGCAGTTCTGAAGATTAATAAGGAATAGTTAAAAAAACAAGTCTGGTTAGTCACTCAATAGAAGCTGTCACATGACCAACATCTTTTGGCAGCATGCCTTGGGGGTGATCAATTGAAAAATTGGAAAAGGGCGTGATCAATGAATGTTACTTCTCTCGCTTTTTGTTTGGCAGTGATCACTAAAAAAAGTACAAATTTAAAAAAAAAACAAGCGTGAATGCTGGCGGACACAAATTAAGGGATCAGTTTAGCATAAACTTACATTGTAAATTGAACCCCCTAACTAAAAAAACTATTTTTTTTCAAAAAACAACAAAACGTTTTTTCTAGACATAATAAGGAGTAAGTTTAAATTTTCAGCCCTATAGCTGATTGGAAAAAGGGGTGATCAATGAACGTTACTTCTCTCGCTTTTTGTTGTGCAGTAATCACTAAAAAAGTCTGAATTTTCAAAAAACAAGCATGAATGCTGTCGAACACAAACTAAGGAAACCAATTTAGCATAAACTTACATTGCAAATTGAGCCCCCACTAAAAACCTATTATGGGGGGGGATTTTCAAAAAACCAAAAAAAACCTTTTTTCTAAACATAATAAGGGGAAAATGTTAAAATTTTCAGCCTTCTAGCTCCATTGATATGGCCAGTACATGCCACACATACATTTTTTAAAAAACAAGCGTGAATACTGCAGGACACAAACTAAGGGACCAATCTAGCATAAATATACATTGTAAATTGAGCCCCTCATTAAAATCCTACTGTGGTGGGGAGGATTTTCAAAAAACAAAAATAAAGTTTTCTCGACATAATAGGGAGTAAATGTTTACATTTTCAGCCCTCTAGCTCCATTGGTGCAGCCTGTACATGTAACACATACATACATATATAGCCAGCCAGCCAGCCAGATTCACTTAAAAACTGAAGAAACCTATGTTGACAGTTGTGATTGACAGTTTCAAACAGGAGTTGTTGAGATAATGATCTGGTGTGTACTTTTCTTTAAGGCCACCAACATTAAATGACTTCAGTGTTTGGCAACCAAAGTATTTCTGCACTTTCATTTCCTGAAGTCACGTTCATTTTGCCAGTTACATAGGTACACATTCTTGCACACAGGGATATGAACTTTATGTTCATCTTTGTACATAGCCACACCTACACCATTGACTATAAACATGGGATATAGGTATATGGATCTTTGCACAACTTTCAATGGGATGAGAAAAGACCTGATCCATATGAAAATAAAGGCTTCTTTGGCTGACTTTACCCATTTGGCAGTGTATTTAACAAAATGACTTTTGAAATCTGACAATGGTTGACAGCTGTTTGGGCAGGGCATCCTGTGGATGGGCTGGGATTAACGAACAATCTAAAAGCAACCATTCCCTCCACCCCACGCGGCTGTGGGTAGAATAATCAAAGGTGGGGTGAGAGATAAATACTAAGAAGACCTCACTCTCTTTTTTGCTGTACTTATTAGAAACTGTCAACCAAAACTGACAACATAGGTTTCTTCAGTTTTTAAATCAGTCTGGCTGGCTATGTATATATAATGTGTACAGGTTGCACCAATGGAGCTAGATGTCTGGAAATTTAACATTTACTACTATGTCTAGAAAAAACGATTTTTTTGTTTTTTGAAAATTCTCCCTTAAATAGGTTTTTAGTGGAGGGTTCAATTTACAATGTAATTTTATACTAAATTGGTCTCTTAGATTGTGTCTAGCAGCATTCAGGTTTGTTTTTTTGAAAATTCAGACTATTTTAGTGATAACTGCCTAACATTTATCCCCTCTTTTTCCAATTTTTTAACTGATCACCCCCAACACAGCATTGTACCAAAAGACATAGGCCATGTGACAGTTTCTATTGAATAACTAACCAGACCTGGGATTTTTCCCCTTTTGTCTTGTTATTTATTGGCTTTAACATCTTACTAAAAATCTTTTTGTTTTATTTTTTGTGACATGTTACACATGTATTTCTGTGTATGTATACCTGTGCATAGGCGAATGTGTACTATTGTCAATAAGTTTGTGTCTTTATTTATATCAGCAGGTGTATGTGAGATTCTATTGTGTGCATTTTTTCATCATATGTGCATGTGTCTGTTCATACAGATGCATTCATATCTATGTATGGCTTGTGTTTCATATGTACATATGTCTTCTGTGTGAATGTCCCTGCATGTGTCAGAGAATTTGTTTAGTTATTAAAAATGATGAAACTATTATCTGTCATTTGTAATTCTATTTGATGTGGCTGATATTATCAACAATCAATTTTGATGGATTATGTGTGTGTGTGAATGTTTGTATCTCTGAGATATGTTAGGTGGTCGCTTAAGGGTGCAAAGGTCTTAGGGGCACACTCCAAACTGATAAAAAATACCGTATTTACTCAATTTATAAGTCGACTTTTTTGTAGTAATTTCTTATTTTAAAAGTTTATGTGCGCTTTTACTCGGAGTTAATCTGATTGGTGCATCCCAAATGTCTTGAATATGAGGCTGGATAAAGAAATTCAGGGAGGTAATTAAGTCTTTTTGATTAAGATTAATTTTTTAGTGATCACTGCCCAACAAAAGGCAAGAAAAGTAACTTATTCATTGATCACCCCTTTTCCCAATTTTTTAATTGATCACCCCCAACATGACATGCTGCCAAAAGATGTTGATCATGTGACGGTTTCTATTGAATGAGTAATTCATTATAATATTCAGATTAGTGCCTCTGTGTGCGCATATATGTGTGTTTGTGTTTGTGTTTGTGTGTGTTTGTAAGATCATTCATGGTGAGTTTCTATTCAATGATTAAAATGAACAAATTTAAATATAACTTTTGGTTGCAAAAATAAATTTTGAAGATTTAAATAAATGAAATGCCAGAATTGACAAAACACATTTTGATCAGGGCAAAAGCATTTGATGTTTCACAAAGTATGGGAAAATTAATCTGCAATAATTATCTATGCAAACAATTTTTTTTAAATAAAGAGAAAGAAAAAAAATGTCTAAACAGTATTTTAGTGTCTGTGGATGTTTTTTGCAGAGACTCATTTCCATAAAGACAGCAATTATTTTGCAGTTTTAACAATCAGTAAACTTTTAATATGACATTTTTACTTCTGGTTTCATTGGTAGTCTTGGAATTTAATAGCCAATTGCAGATTTTGAAAACAGATTGCCAAGTGTGGAGGTCTAACACTAAACTTGAATGAAACAACTATGACAATTAGTGTTTTATTATTTTAGTCAAGTTTTGGCAATTTATTACACAGTTCAGAATCTTACTATAATATGAGAAATCTCTGTCTGTATGTGTCTGCATATGTATGCACTGCAATTACTCAATAACTGGCCATTATACGAAGTTGACATTCACCAGATATATTAGTTAGCACACATGGCAGTGCAGTGTTGAGTTTGAAGTTATTTGGATCAGCAGTTCTTGAGAAATCTAATAAAAAATATGTAAAAAATTACAGATTATAGATCTTTCTTCATAATCTCAATAAATTATCTCTCTTGATTCCCACTCTTTAGAATTATCTAAATTTTGATATAAAATATCTAAATTGGCAACACTGAAGAGCAGTAACCAAAATACTTCGAAGCCATAGTTTTGTAGAACAGATGGAAAATTATTTTACATGACTATTATGGAAGGTTCCTCCACACACCATAAAGTTTGGCCCCTTCCAAACATGCACCTTTGGAATGGGCACTGCCCTAGTTTGATTTAAAAGCAATTCAGGTAAAAAGTTTTGAAGATATAAAAAGAATTTTCTTTTCTTGTAATTACTATATTTGACAGCCTATAAGAAACACATTTCACAGTGGAGTTTTTTATTTTTATTTATTTATTTTCTTCAAATCCCTGCTTATTTGAACTCACCCTGACTCCTTTGTTGTGGTGCTTGAGCCTTTAGTGCTCGCTCTCCAACCATTAACAGGGGCAGATTCAGGATTTTGAGCAAGGAGAAGGGTCCAAATGGAAAAATTATTTTTACAATTAAATATATGGCAAAGAAAACAAATGTCAAACATCAAAAACAAAAAAGTGATGTGTGATCCTGCATTTTTTACTTACATTTGATTCATAGCATTTTAGCACGAGATTTGGCAAAAGTAAAATGTCTATCAAAGAAATTTACCAAGGAAGCAATAAATAATAAACTTTTTTATTGTGCTTTGCTCGAGCAGGGGGTTGTATTTGTGTTTGCATGTAATTATTCAAAGTCTATGTACTGTTTTTTAGAAACTGTCAACCAAAACCATCAAAGTAGATTTCTTCAGTTTTTGAGTTGGTCCGGCTGGCTGGCTATGTATATATATATCATTTGTACAGATCGCACCAATGGAGCTAGAGGGCTGAAAATTTTGACATTTAC
>VCCN01005109.1:6413699-6427896 GCA_006491835.1 Architeuthis dux | reverse complement strand
TTTTTTTTTTCAAAAATAGTTCACTTTACAGATCATTATACCCTGATTTACTTGGACTAGTGCATTCATCTTGGTTGTTATAGTCACAATGTTTCGGCTGTTGTACTCTCCAGCCTTCTTCAGACGTCTGTCGTAGTTGGTAACCTTCTGGGAATCTTGAATCAAACTGTTTATTCAATTCACAAGGGAAGATTGTTCTCATTCTGCTGTCCAAGCCTGGAGATATCTTGTATCAGTTAATTGCTTACTTGTCTCTTCCACTGAACCAGACTATATGACTTTTCAGTACTATCCAGAGATTGAACCTGTGACTGTCAGGCAGGTTATTAGATATGCTTAATTGTCTTTCCAATCAGTCATGTGTCCGACTAGACACAAAGCTGAATGGTATCTAGTAACCTGCCTGGCAGTGGCAGGTTCAATCCTTACATCAGGTAATGCTGGAAAATCATGATAATTCAGAACAAAAAAGATTTGTGTCTATAGTTTTGAGAACGGTCATTAACATTAAAAGAGTGCTTAGGACGATTGAACTTCTTCTTGTGGTTAACCAATACATTCGGATAGTACACCTGAAGAAGGCCGTAGAATGGATCAGACAAAATGTTTTGTGAACCACATAAACCACAAGAAGGAGTTCAGTCACCCGAAAAACTTTTTGAATGAAAAAAAAATCACTCATACAGATGTTCTAATTAATCGGTTATTGTGATTTCAAACAGATATCTGATTATTTTTATGTTAATATTTTACCAGTTCAATCAAGAAAAGTAAAGTAATTTGGGCTTCTTTGCTTTTTATTTTCAATTTTATTTTAGTCATAATAATCAGTTGATGCCAATTATTTATATACAGGTCTAGTTAGTCACTCAATAGAAACCATCATGTGATCAACATCTTTTGGCATCATGCCG
The DNA here is from genome assembly GCA_006491835.1 of Architeuthis dux. NCBI lineage: Eukaryota > Metazoa > Mollusca > Cephalopoda > Oegopsida > Architeuthidae > Architeuthis > Architeuthis dux. Next base: position 6,426,982 of record VCCN01005109.1, on the reverse strand, counting down.
TATTTGGGGTGATCATTTAAAAAATTGGAAAAAGGCGTGATCAATGAATATGTTACTTCTCTCGCCTTTTCAAAAAAACAAGCTGACACAAACTAGTGATCAATTTAACATAAACTCACATTGCACATTGAACCCCCTGCTAAAGAACCTATTTAGGTGTGTACACACACACCTAAATAGGTTCTTTAGCAGGGGGGCGGCGGAGATTTTCAAAAAACAAAAAAATTTTTTTCTAGACTTAATAAGGAGTAAATGTTGAAATTATTTTCAGCCCTATAGCTCCATTGTGCGGCCTCTATACGTGATACATACACAGCCAGGCAGACCAACTTGAGAACTGAAAGAAACCTAGTTTACAGTTTTGGTCGACAGTTTTCTAATATTTGATTTCATAATCTACAGAAAGAAACCTTCCATAATCATGCCTATTGCAGTCACTGATACATCTTATAAATCTGCTGAATAAAATAGAGACATTTTTGAAATATTAGAATGTGTCATAATTCTGCTTTTTATTAGCAGATAATAAAACTCTGGTTGCATTATCTGTTGCATTAATATTGTAGTAAAGGTAGTAACACTTTTTTAAAAATTTAAATTCATTCAAATTTTATAATTTTATAAAATTGATGTAAAAAACCCCAAAATGCTTCCAAGTTGCTGGACTTAAAAATTGTGATTTTTACTTCCAGCTATATATAAAAGCATACGCGTGCACCCCCCCACACACACACACAGAGACAAAACCAAAAAAGGCTACAAATGAAGTGAATTATTTTCTTCGCAGCTTAACTGCAAATAATAGGGATCGCTTTAAAATGCCTTTTGCATAGACTTCTTTGAGGCAACAAAAAATAAAAAGGGAAAAATTCCAATGAAGAATAAAAACAAAAAAATAAGTTAAAGATAAGGAGTTGGGCATTTACAGTTGATAATTTTCTGGGTAGGACTATCATTAGTTAAGACAAGGCACAGTGTGGAGTTTACTGTTTAAAAAGAAAAAGCAAACAATAGGATTCCCTTGGGTCAGATGAAGTGAATGGACCAGTGCATGTGATAACAGACAGAAGCAAACAAAAGTAGCCGACAAGGAGATTATTCTAATTTTTTGGTATATCACCTAATCTGTGAGGAATCAGTTCCTCCTTTATTCTCTTCTTCTTCTTCTTCTTCTTCTTCTTCTTCTTCTTATTCTTGTTGTTGTTGTTTTGTCCCCAAGGAGAGCTGATAATGCCCAGTTAGGATTCTGGCTTTATTCCGATGCTCAATAGCAACTTTTCCTTTAGAATTCTTTACATCCTCATCAACATTGGAATCCCAGAGACACAGCTTATCAGAGAATTCTTTCCAATAATTGCACAGTCTGTTGTGAATTGAATTGACATGGCTCGTAGATGCTTTGCTTTCGGCCTCTGGTACAATTCTTCTCTCTGAGTTTTTAGAATTTGCCTTTTAGGTCGCCCAAAATGAACACGGTTCTAAGAAAAGGGAATCAAAGCTTAAACATTCTTGTTCAATTGAGTGAGGAACTGGTTACCAGGATACAAGAGAAGTCACTGGGAGTGCTGGATTTATGAGGCTCATTATCAAGAGTAATTGGGGAAGAAGATGATACAAGACTGGAATTAGGAGAGACAAAAATTGAAGATAATGAATACCAGGGGGAAAAAAGAAAGAAAAGACTTCATAGTTTTTAAATTTGCTAATCATTTTTCCTTCCTCATTTTTAGAAACCATCAACCGAAACTGTCACCAAAAAAAGGTTTCTTCAGTTTTCAAGTCTGGCTGGCTGGCTCCTTATTATGTCTAGAAAACCCTTTTTTTTCTATTTTAAATCCCCTCCTCCCCCAAATAGGTTTTTAGTGGGGGGGTTCAATTTACAATGTAAGTTTATGCTAAATTGATCCCTGGTTTGTGCCTACTTCTTTTTGAAAATTCAGACTTTTTAGTGATCCAACAAAAGGTGAGAGAAGTAACTTATTTGTTGGTCGCCCCTTTTTTAATTGATCACCCCCAATACGGTATGCTGCCAAAAGATGTTGGTAACATAATGGTTTCTATTGTGTGACTAAGCAGACCTGGGTTTTTTTCTCCCTTTTAACAGATTTGCTGTTATTGTCACTAATTTTCCTTCAATTTCCTTCAATTTTCTCATTCTTTCATTTCTATCAAATCTACATTGTAATAAGCAATGTGTCCGTCTGTCTGTCACACTTTGAAAAAAATTTCACGTTGAAAGGGGTGAGAGTAGTGGAGAGGTTTTGAGAATGGAATTGCAACTCAAAGACCACAAAGTATGCAAGAGGGGATGGGGGTGAAACATAAAGATATTCGCTAAAGGAGAACGGCTGAACTCGGTCGTCGAGAAAAGAAGAACGGCAAGAAAGTAAAACAAGATGGAATTGAAATTGCTTTTGAGCATCCCGAGATGTTGAATTTTACCAATTTTTTATCAGTTTTTATCAAGTCATAATTCTTCTCCATTTTTTTTTTTTCATTCAGTATGTTTTAAAAATCTCCGCATGGATCTATCTACAATTCATTTTTCTTTTAAATTTCAGGTTTACTTGAGTTTAATTTGGCAAGGTGGTCAACTTGGTGTTGCCTATTACAATCTGGACACAACAGAAATCAACATGATGATGGATACAACAGAGTCAGACAGATTCACAACATTGCAATCAAGTAAGGACGTGACAAAATATCTCAACAAATACATTTCAGCATGTATACAGTATTATTATTGAGGTTTGACAAGTATTTCTTTCATTTTGTTAGTCACCGTCAACCTAAACTGCCACCAAAACTGCCAGTTTTTGAGTTGGTCCGGCAGGCTGGCTGGCTACGTATGTATCATACATACAGGCTGCACCAATGGAGGTAGAAGACTGAAAATTTCAACATTTACTCCTTATTATGTCTAGAAAAAAACGTTTTTTTTTTTTTTTTAAATTCCCCACCTAAATAGGTTTTTAGTGGGGAGTTCAATTTACAATGTAGGTTTATGCTAAATTGATTCCTTTTTTGTGTCTGCTTGATTTTTTTGAAAATTTAGACTTTTTTTAGTGATCACTGCCCAACAAAAGGTGAAAGAAGTAACTTATTCATTGATCACCCCTTTTTCCAATTTTCTGATCACCCCCAACACAGCATGCTGCCAAAAGACATTGGTCATATGATGGTTTCTATTGAGTGACTAAACAGACTTGTTTCTCTTATTCTTTACTGCAACTCTCAGATCATCATTCTTTTCAATTGTTAAGTAAGCAGCTCTTTTCAAATATTAAACTACAGTTAGATTTTCTTTGATTTCTTGAAATAAGCATTGTCAATTACAGGTATACCTTGATTAGTGCAGTTAATTTGTTCCAAAATGTTCTGCACTGTTCAAAACTACATTGTTCAAGGTTTTATTATAATTTAATCTGTTTTTTTCTTCAGCTTATACTTAATTAGATTAATTTGTACAACAATACCATAACAATACTACATCAAAACCCACACTATTCAAGGTATTCCTATCTTATTAATTCTTTTGACTAGTATTTCTTTCATCTTAGTTTCAGTTGCATTTTATCTTAACTCTCAGACTGTCATTCTATAGCTGTTAGTGAGCAATGCGGATTGGAAATAAAGAATAAGCATCCTGCAGAGATTATACTTTATTTTCAATCCATGCTCCTTACTTAACCCCTGTCAAGTGATGATCTGGGAGTTGCGCTAAAAAGCAACAGATATAAGATGAAAGAAATACTAATTGATGGTACTTTTTCGTTATCTGTACGGCGCTCATATTCAGTGGTTAGCTCCCTTATTGATCATAGTAAAAAAGATAACTAATTATGAGTAACTAATAATGCTGTATCATTTTTTAACTAATTTTTGGTTCACTGAATTCTTGGCGCATGTCTACTTAGCGCTGACATCTGAACACCAACTACTCATGCACGACTGCTAGGTGCAAGGATAACTCAGCGCAAGAAGGACCAACAAAAACAAACTATGGAATTAAAACAATTTTTTGAGATACAAAACTATAAAACTATTTATTTACGGTACAGTGTTGTTTTCTTTTTAAGTTGCTAACATCAAGAAAACAACAAAAGTTGGAATAATAATTGGTATGTCAAACCAAAGTTTACCAAACAAATAAATAAATAAATAAAAAAAAGCGAGAACAACATGAAAAGCAAATAAGAACAATAATTAAATGAATTGTCTATAACTTTAAGAAGACGCAGAGTTATCCTTGTGCCTAGCAGTTGTGTGCCAAGTAGTCGGCATTCAGATGTTGGCACTAAGTAGACGTACGCCGAGAAGTCGGGTCACTCTAATTTTTATTTTCTAAATAGATGCAAATAAAAAAAGTTGAGTCATTTCAGCAACAGATAATGAAGAAGTATCTAATTCACGATACTTCATCTAAGAAATTCCAATACTATTACATCTGATACTACTAATGTATAAGATACATCTAATTGATTTTATAATTGAGTAAAGCAATTATTTTTTTTTATTTTTGTTAATTTAATAGTAATTTGTCAAAGTATTTTCTGTCAAGAGTAGGCAAGGTATATTCTTCTTAGATCAGTATAAATGTGAACATGTGCTAAAATGGCCCATCAAACTTTTAGCTATGCCCCTTCAATTCATGTTGCAACTACGACTGTTCTGTCAAATGTTATGGAATTGAAGAAATGAATTCAGACCATCAGCTAATTAACTGTAAGTCTAACGAGTTGTTTATGAGTTTTTTCAAGTACCAAGCAAAGCAGGAGAATTTAATTAGTTTTCCGAATGGATAAGTTTTTTTAAAGACTAATTAGAGTTGTACAGTTGTTTTCTTAATTTCTTTCTTGCTTTCTTTAGTTTTTTCTAAAGTAAATAATATTGGCTGTTAAGTTACTTGACCTTTTTTCTTGATATTTTCCCCCAGGTCAGGCATATCAGTTTTATTGGGTCAGTAGGCTGATCCAGGATTACCACTGCTTTCATTAGAAAATAAGTTTGTCACTTATTTAACTGGTAAAAAAAAATACAGTAATATAAGAAAAATGAGAGGGGGTCAATACTTATGTAATGTCGTACCAAAGAAATGCTTTAAAAAAACCTTTTGACTACATAAGCAGTTTTATTTGTAGGCAAATGGCAAAATTCTTTCAAATTTAAAATGAATTAGCATTCCAAGGGAAATTATGAATCACCGCCACCCAGATATGGTGTTTTAGAGGTGATCAATGAACAAGTTACTTCTCTTGCCATTTGTTGGGCTGTGATCACTAAAAAAGGTCTGAATATTAAAAAAAACAAGTGAGCACAAACTAGTGACCAATTTAGCGTAAACTTACATTGCATATTGAACCCCCATCCAAAAACCTATCTAGGGGGCGAATTTTCCAAAAGCCAAAAAAGCATTTTCCCTACTCATTGAGGGGAGTATGTGTGCAAAATTTCAAGTTTCTACTATGAACAGTTAGGGCTGGGTAAAGTCCAGTTTGTGTCCAGCATTCTTAAAATTTTGACAATTTAGTGATCACTGCCCACCACCACCACTGTTTAATTTACATGGTAAAAAGAAGCATATATATGGTGTGTCAGTATATTTCTTAGTGTGCCTTCATATAATAAAATTCAAGGACGACTGGGCTATTTGCATGGTCAGATTTGTAAAAAAAAAAAGAAAAGAAATTGCTCTTTGGGTTCAGAGAAGATATATGAACAATTATGATTTTTTTTAATAATGCCTCACCAACAGCTGTTGACCACTGCCGGTCTCTTCAACAATGGTTCATGGAACCTTGGACATCTTGGTATATTGTTCTTACACTCACGTATAGGAAGTTAAGGGGGTAAAATTAATTGTGTTTCCCTAGCAGAGAATCTAACCCTGATCTACTGCATGATAGGCAAGGATACTTAATGTCACTACCCCAATGACTTGGCTGCAGAGGAAAAACAGGTGTCAGAGATATCCTAAAAACCATTAGCATACTTAAATGACAATGGGCAGGCCATGTTGCAAGTATGTCAGAAAACCCCCTGGATATTGCGACTCACAGCATGGATCCCTCGAGACCATGGGCAAAAAGTATAATGGGGGGATGATCTGGACAAATTCAAAATGTTTTAGCACCATGACGCTCAAAAGCAAAAAAGCTGACTGACCATGAGGAAGGCCTATGTCCAACAATGGACGTTAAATGGCTGCTGTTGCTGTTGCTGCTGCTGATGATGATGATGATGATGAATACTTGAAAATGCTGTTTAGTGCCTGCCATGGAACAAAACTAGTTTCATAAATGCAAGTGAAAATAAAAACAAATATGATGTTTATTTGTAGGAGCAAGTTGTTATCTTCTACCATTTTTAAATTGTTCTGTGGAAATTGAAAAAAACAGGTTCTTAGAGGATATAAAAAAAGAAACAAAAATTTAGAATTATTTTAAAATATTTACATGGAGATATATCCAGTTGCTGGTGTCTTTTCAACACTTTCAGTGTAGAGGCATAGATTTTCCCATTTATTCCTTGATTTTCTTTGTACAGTTCGAATGATCCCTTAGTTTGTGTCCGGCAGCATTCACACTTGTTTTTTGAAAATTCAGACTTTTTTAGTGATCAGTGCCCAACAAAAGGCAAGAGAAATAACTTATTCGTTGATCACCCCTTTTCCAATTTTTTAACCCCCGCATGACATGTTGCCAAAAGACATTGGTCACGTGACAGTTTCTAATGAGCGACTAACCAGACCTGTATTTTTATTTATTTATTGCATAGAGAAGATCTACAAGCTTAAAAAATGGAAATACTTTGAACAATGATGAAATCTTGCAAACACCAATTTTACCATAGAAAAAAAAAATTAAAACCTCACGTAAACTGAGGCAGAAAAAAATATAATAGCTCAAACCGGTTTTGCATTTCACCATTTAAATCTACATCTAAATCCTATGAATTAACCTCACCGAATTTTGGCCGTCTAATCCAATTTTGCAAACCATGGTCACTTGACAATGGGTTCTAGTCTGCTGTGGTTTTTAACCATGTTCTCGCATGCATTTTACTGGCTTTAATGGTAAGGCATCAAGCCATGCATGGCAATCAGTCTGGGAAAGTCAGTTTTCATTCACACAATCTTTATATTGATTTACATGTGTTAGAATTCAAAAGAACAAGGGAATAAGAAGTGCTTTATGGTAGGTTAAATAGAGGTCACATATTCTTTATTGTTTGACAATAATGTAGATCCCAGTGGACAATCATCATCATCATCATCATCATCTGTTATAAGTCCACTGCCGGACAAAGGCCTTTCTCATCTCCTTCCATGACGACCTAGATCGTGCTAACCTATACCAGGTCTTACCAGCAAACTTCTCGTCCCTCCATCTTGTGTCTGATCTTTTCCTACTGCGTTTACTGCCCCATGGGTACCAATCAGTTAGTCTTTTGCCCCATCTATTGTCATCTCTTCTTGCTTGGTGACCAGCCCATCTCCATTTTTGCTGCTTAATTATTTGTATAAGTCCCCCCTCTGGTCCATGTTGATGTTTTTCTATCTCTTAGAGTTATTCCTACCATTGCTATTTCCATGGTTCTCTATGCTATTCTAAGTTGGTTTTCAGCTCGTTTGCTTAATTTCCATGTTTCGCATCTATAAGTCATGGCTGGTATTATGCAGCCATTGTATACTTTACACTTTAAGCACATTGGCAAGTGTTCTTCAAAATGTCTCTATTCATGCCGAATTCTTTCCAACCTATTATGTGTTGTTTTATTTCGCTTTGATGGTTTTTCTCTATTTATTACCTCTCCTAGGTAAATGTATTCATCAACCTCTTCTAGAGCCTGTCCTTCTATTTTGATGACCTTTTTGCAGACTTTATCATTGAACATTACTTTTGTCTTTGTTCTATTCATCTTTAAGCCTACTTTTTTACTTTCCCTATTTAGATCAGTTAACATGTTTTGTAATTCTTTGGATGCTTCCAACGTCATGGAAATGACATCGGTGAATCTTAAGTGGCTTAAGTATACTCCATCTATGTTTATTCCCATTCCCTCCCAATCAATTTTCCGAAACATGCCTTCAAGGCCTGCTGTAAGTAGTTTAGGTGATATTATATCCCCTAGTCTTACTCCTTTTGCTATCTTTACCTTGTTTGTATCTTTATGTAGTCTAATTATTGCAGTGCCATTTTCATATGTTTTTGATGATTAGTATGCAATTCTCATTAGCACCTTGTTCTCGCATTGAGTTGAAGACTGCTATGTGTTCTACTGAGTCAAATGCTTTCTCATAATCTACAAAGGCCAAACAGAGTGGTTTGTTAGATTAGTTGATTTATTGCTTCTAGGTGATCTATTGTTGAGTAGCCGCTTCTGAAGCCTGCCAGCTTGCATGGTTGATTTTCGTCTAGAGTACCTGTTAATCTTTTTGTGAGTATTTTTGTGAATAGATATAGTTTCTTATTTCATAGTGTAAATACTACTTCTTTTACTGTTATGTCTGGGATATTGCTAGTATCTATAAGTTGATTAGTTTGTGTTATTTTTATTCTTGAAGCGTACAAATTTTCATAATATTCTTGCGTTACTTTTGTCAATTTTCCCCTATTTTTGATAATTTTGCCATTTTTCTTTTTATTGCAAGCATCTGTTGCTTGCCTATATGGTCTATATATAATTTATTAAGTTCTGCTTTTTTTATGGTGGTCTGCTGCCTCTTTTGGTTTGGTTAATTTAAACAGGTTTCAATGAAATAAAATACTGAAAATTAAACAAAGTAGCTACAGGTTTCAAAATAATAAGATGCAGAAATTTAAACAGAAAGTAACTCACAGTTTCACCTCCATTTCTTGTTAGTTTCTGCGTAGGCAGACAAGTAGGAAATAGGTAGGTGACTCTTATCAAAGCATAGGAAGAAATTGTGCATGAAAATGTTCCATGGAGCATTGGAAATCTAACCATTTTTTCAGCCTGGAATGAGGCTATTTGATGTTCAAAGTCTTTTCCAATAGACCAATCATCCACTACCCACATTCTATTAGAGGTACAAAAATAGATATGTGGAATGAGTTAAGGTTGCTGAAGGAAAATAGAGGAAGTTTCATATCCTGGACTGATTTATCTATAAGAGAAAGAAAAAAACATGGGACATTTAACATTTTCATGCTCCATAAAGATTCAGGCAAATGTTCTAAAGAGAGCTGAGTTTTCTCACTAGAAATCTTCATGCAATATTCCTTTCCCAAAGACCATGTCAAGAAATAAAAACTTAAAAACTGAATCTTAAATCCAATATACTAAGTGCCATTGTTTGTATTTCTGTAAAGCTGAAATCTCAGAAATGTTTTGTGCACATTTATCATGAAAATTCATGTCAATTTACAGAGACATATATAGAAATAGACTAATTTCTTTCTCAGGTGTCCATGATATAAATCTGTCATCTGTCAGAATTAGATCCGACTATTTACTTTTTCCTTCAACCCTTTAACTATTCACTTACAAAGTCATTTTTGGAAGACAGAATACTCGTACATACAAATATGTATATGAGTTTAAACACTTTTCTCTTTTCATGAGTTTTTACAAATATAACTACACTTGACTACTATTTACCTTCATCTTAATTTTTAGTTGTTTTTTATCACAAGTTAACTCAGGGCATCAATCTACAGCAGTGAGTTAACAGCATGGATCAGAAATAAAGAATGAGCTCCCAGTGAGACTCAAACTCACATCCCTCTTGCCATAGTTTACTCACTACCATAGATTGACGGCCTGAGTTGTGATAAAAAATAACTAAAAATTAAGATGAAGGTAAATAGTAGTAAAAATTATTTATAATGGGTTACAATACTTCATCTAATAAAAATACATAATAAAATAACAACACTTCATTAAAAAACAGTCAATTTCTTTTTGAATTTGGATATTAAGGAATATTGAATTGATTGATTGATTGATTTGTTTAGCGGAATACCAACCCTTAATGGGTCATTTAATGCTGAAATCAGTTTAAAATCCCAAAAGTCGGAGGTTTTTTTCTTGCGACTTTGTTTAAAGGTTATTTTTTTTTTTTAAAAGAGTCATGTGACTTTGGTGAAAGCTTACTTTTTTTTTTTAATAGAGTCTTGCGACTTTGTGAAAGGTTATCTTTTTTTAATAGAGTCTTGTAACTTTTGTGAAAGGTTATTTTTTTTTAATTGGTGAATTCTAGGCCCCAGCCAACAGGGCTGATTTGGGGGGGGGGGGGGTCTTACCCCTCTGCAGGGGATGCAGTCAGCGAATTCTAGGCCCCAGCTGACAGGGTCGAGGAATAATGGAATTGAGATCTGTATTCCATTAAATAAAAAAAATATATATTTTGATTCAAATCAAAATGTAGCTAAACAGGTCTGATTAGTCACTCAATAGAAACCTTCATGTGACCAATATCTTTTGGCAGCATGCTGTGTTGGGGGTGATCAATTACAAAATTTGGAAAAGTGGTGATCAATGAATAAGTTATTTCTCTCACCTTTTGCAGTGATCACTAAAAAAAAGATCAAATTTTTTAAAAAAATGCGTGAATGCTGCTGGACACAGATAAGGGACCATTTTAGCATGAACTCACATTGTAAATTGAACCCCCCGTCAGAAAAACATTCAGGCAGGGAGGCAATTTAAAAAAAACAAAAAACGCTGTTTTTTCTAGATATAATAATGAGTAGATTTTTTAATTTTCAGTCCTCTAACTCCATTGGTGCAGCCTGTATGTGTGATACATATATACATAGTCAGCCAGCCAGCCAGTTCAACTTAAAAACTGAAGAAACCTACATTGACAGTTTTGGTCAATGTTTTTCTAATTGATCAGTGTAACTTTTGGAAGAAACATTTTAAGCTTTCAGCTAAATGGTCCGTTTTTAAACCTTGCCAATTCAAGACTAACAATTTTTCCTTTTCAAACTATAATAATACACCACATATATTTGTATATATATTCTTTGTCTGTAAAGTAACCTACTTAATGATAATATAGAAGAGTTGCTTCCCTTGCATAATTTTTTGCTATTATCCATGTATAGAAAACACAAAGTGTATCTGGCCCCCTGATGAATGTGATGTGAATAGTTTTGTCCTAATTTTTACAACATAAACCATTTTTATGACACATCTCCAGCGCTTGAAACTGCTTAACCATCTTTCATCATACACTTGGCCATTTTTTTGTTTTTGCAGAGTGACAAAGCACTAAATTAGAGCAGGGGTGCTTAAATATTTTGGACATTTTTTTGCGTGTTTTTGACCATTTTTTGTATCCTTTTTGGTTTGTTTTGGCCATTTTTGGCCTTTGATTTAGCTATTTAAATAAATCTAGCACTTTTTTAGCAACTTCTACTCACGGTCCCCCAGACTTAATGGATGGGCCCCCTACTTGCTGTATCCTGGCGACGGGCCTGGCATATATTTCATATATGCCATCATTTTTGCTGGCACGGGTACACTAGTTAAAAATAATCTCACAATTACTGCTCAATTTGTTTATCAGGAGATGCTAAGCATTAAATGCTTCATGAAGAATATGATCACCCCCCAAAAATAGTGTTATCAAGTGGTAGCTGACACATGACTGGGTGGGGCCAATTTTTGTTTAACCTATGCAGCCACCCATTCAGCCATAAAGTTCACGGCACTTTCCTTTCTCCCTGAAAGATGACTGCCTCTATCATCATATCATTTTACAGATGGTTGACATCATCATCAGCAGCACAAACATAGACAGACATGCTATCAGTTTCATCACTGTTGTTATCAGTTGATATGATACAAGAAACTGATAGAATACTTGTAAGTAAGTATGTAAATCATCCACCTGCTTATACGATCAAGGATGTAACAGGAGTTATTTCATGTGAGCATTCATTATAATCCACTTCTGGCTTTCTAGGCCCATCAAAACTTCACCAAAACTCTTGTTAACTGTATGTTTTTGGGAACAAGTTCCCTACCTAATCTGTCTGTTTCCAGCTTCTCGCGGTGCTGGACAAGGGTTGGATTTTCCAGGTTGGCTATTTTACCAATGAGATGGATTCATGATTTTCCCAAGGGCATTAGTGTGAAGTGAATGCACATTATCCCAGCCTAGAGTTTGAACTCAGCTTGCCGAATTGCTTTTCTGTGCTGTTAACTGCTTGGCCGCCCGCACCTTTTGATGAAATAATGCAGACAAGAAATGAAATTTGGTCAGGTAGTTTCTGTTTGAAATTTAACTTGAATTCAATGATGTTTGCTTACCAGATTTCAGAACTGTTATAGTGGCAGTTTCTGCTTTTCTTTTTTTTTAACTCTTAAATTCATATAGAGAAAATAGAAAGTCAATTTCAAGGAAAATAACACCTCATTGAAATTATTTCCCTTTGACCATTTGGTGAATTTTTTTACAATTCACAGAAGAGTCCCACTATTTTGTTTGTGCTATTCGTTGAAGAGTTCCACTGTCAAATACAAGCAGTTTCGAGTGGTTTATGAATTTAAGAGTTAACATAAGAATGGTTTGACTATTACTAGCCCAAAATTGGGTGCCCAGAAAGAGGTTACTTTCTTGACCCAGCTTGTGGCCCTGTCGGCTGGGGCCTAGAATATGCAACTGCATCCCCTGCAGAAGGGTAACCCCCCCCCAAAAAAAACAAAAAAAACAGGGGCCACCTGTTCACCAAAGTTGCAAGACTCTATTTTTAAAAAAACAAAATAACCTCCAACTTTAAAAAAATTTTAAACTGATTTCAGCATTAAATGACCCATCTAGGGTTGATATGCCACTAAACAAATCAATCAATCAATCAATCACTGACCCAGTTTGAAATCAGAATTATTCTTTCTTCTTTGTATACAATCAATACTTGAAATTAAATTTGTTATACTTTAGAACTATCAGTGTAAGTAATGTACATAGACACTCACACGTGAGGTCTGTCCGGAAAGTATCCGACCATTTAATATTAACGAAAAAATAGCACAACTTGGCCAATGGCACTTTAGTCCTCTTCAAAATTCTCCCCACAGGATTCCGCACACTTATCCCAGGATCCCTTAATTTCATCCATGGTCTGAAATCTTCCTTTCATTAGTGACTTTAGCTTTGGGAAAAGCCCAAAGTTGCAGGGCAGGCTGACATACCTATATGATGTGATGTTTTGGAAAAAAAACATGTAGGAATGGGCAGGCTCAGGCATTGTGATTGTGACAGTGACATCAGTTTTAAGGATATCAAATCTTAAATGCATGCCATATAT
>VCCN01005109.1:6399823-6413482 GCA_006491835.1 Architeuthis dux | reverse complement strand
GATATCAAATCTTAAATGCATGCCATATATAAGCCAAACAAAACTTTTCTATTGCTAACATCTGAGTAGATTTCAATAACTTTGCTATATAGCTGATTAGCTAAAGCACAGTGTTGTTCTCAGAATAGTATTCTATATCATTATTCTAAATCTCAATAGAAACAATTTTTAACGCAGTTTCTAAACAATTCACTATTACTATATTTATGAAGAAAAAAACTATGATTTCTTCATATAGCTTTCAATATTTTATTTCAGTGTGTTGTGTTGATTTATGTTCATTTCAATCAAGATAACATAATAAAACTTGCCTTTTTGTGTCTCTATCTTTGCAAAGATCCAATGAAAATTAGTATATTACTTTTCATTGATAAGAAAATTGAGGTTAGACAGGCTGTTCTATAAACTTAGAGGAGAAGTGGGTGGACGAGCAGTTAACGGCATGGTGAACAGACTAGATGATCCAGGTTCAAATTCCAGTTGGGACAGTTTGTGTTCCCTTCACAATAGTGCCCTTGGGAAAGACATGAATCCATCTCTCCTCCAAGCTTTGGGTAAAATAGCACAGAGCGGAGTAATTTGTTGCCTTTAAGTCTATTTTACGTATCACAAACCAGGGCCGAGACAGAAAAACTGGTGATATGTGGAACCTGGGCAGGGAGAGCTGAAACTGTAGCCAGTGTAAGGGTATTACTAACTTGCTTTACTTATCTACTAAGAATCGGTCTCTTCGGTGCTGGCTTTCTCTTTTTATGTTCAGAGCCAGTTACTGTGAAACGTTTGCAAACTTTCTAAAGTTCTAACCAGTTAGAAACCGTCAACTAAAACTGTCAACATAGGTTTCTTCAGTTTTTAAGTTAGGCTGGCTATGTATGTATCACATGTACAACCCACACCAATCCTTATATCTAGAAAAAACGTTTTTTCTTTTTTTTCTTCAAAATTCCCCCAAATGAGTTCAATTTAAGTTAATGCTAAAGGGTCCCTTATTTTGCGTCTGGCAGCATTCAAGCTTGTTTTCTGAAAATTCAGATTTTTTTAGTGATCACTGCCCAACAAAAGGCAAGAGAAGTAATTTATTCTTTGATCACTCATTTTTTCCAATTTTCTAATTGATCACCCCCAACCTGGCATGCTGCCAAAAGACTTTGGTCACATAGCAGTTTCTTTTGAGTGACTAACCAGACCTGTTTGTTTTGAAATTATGTGTTCACCAGACTCCTTCATTCTTTCCCACACTTTTAAATGGTTTTATCACAAGGATGAGATTTCTCAATTTGGGTGAATGAACTGAAATTGTTTTCACATTAATGTGGCCTAATTACTTCAACATGATGCTTCTAGCAGATTGTCTGGGTACGATTGTTAAAAAGAATACAGGCTTGAAATTGATGATGTTAAAAATGTCATATTTTTTATCAATGACAATGAATATTAATCGAATAGATCGAGCAACAAACAGTGAAAATTTTAGATCAGAATTCAGCTAATAACTATGTGTCAGGCTATGGACTTATTGATCTACCCTTGTGTAAGTTCTAAAATCATCCTTAACTTGTGTTATTCATGGATCATATTTCTCAGCTATGAACATTCTATTTTTCTTCAAAATATCTTGTAAAATAACACTGAATTCAGAGAAAATGATATTTATAAATTAGATAGAACAGCAAGACACTTGTATTGTGTGCAATGTCAACCATGTATTCAAATAGTTCTTCTTAACACAATGTTTTGGCCGATCCATTCTTTGGCCTTCTGCAGGTATAATATCCAAATGTGATGGGGTTATAACGTAGGATTATTCTTGCTTTGTTGGGTTTAGGTTTCCATACTGTGTTCCTGTTGAGTAGCGGAAGCCACATCGGGTTGAACTCTGCACTTGTCAGACTAATATATTATGTTGACATGTTGATATGTGCTGCCTCTTTGATTTTTCTCTGTTTCCAACAGCGTTCTCAACCATGTAGTACTGATGATGCAATTGTACACTTTGAAAACCAACTGAAAATTGTAATGAAAACTATTATTCAAGGCAATGCCAGGTTATCTTGCTGTTAAGATATAATTTGAATAGAAGCAACAAATTCATTTTTTTTCATTTCACATCATCAGGCCGTAGCTAGAGATTTGGGGGCCATGGGGCTTGGCTCCTTGAGGGGCCCTCTGATATTTAGTGAGATTTGATATTGTACAATATCAGTAGAAATGAAATAGCTGAACTACTGTTTATAAAGCTTTTGGGGGTCCCCCTCCATTGGGGCCCGGGGGATATTTTTAAATAGCCCACCGCCTCCCTCAGCTATGCCTCTACACAACATTCGACCTTCTTTTTCAATATGAATTTTTCTTCTCTGAAATATAAATACAATCTTCCAAGAAATAATCAAGACCTTCTGTATATTTGTTGATTTGTTACCATGATACAGCAAACATGTTAGCCGCCATTTTTGACACATGCTA
Source organism: Architeuthis dux (assembly GCA_006491835.1). NCBI lineage: Eukaryota > Metazoa > Mollusca > Cephalopoda > Oegopsida > Architeuthidae > Architeuthis > Architeuthis dux. The sequence goes on along the minus strand of VCCN01005109.1, from coordinate 6,411,019 downwards.
GTTATATATATAAGAGACATGTCTGTCACACTTATAGTATCAGTAGCAGCCATCAGCCCCTCTCCCTTCTTACCCTCTTGTTTGTTTAATCTTTCTTCAGTAAGATCAAGTGAAAAATGAAGATTGAAAGTGAGAAGGTGTGTGTGTGAGTGAGTGGGAAAGAAGAATTTATTGAAAGAAAGTGAGATAGGGTGTATATACGAAAGAGTAGGTGGGATTGTAAGTGACAGAGAGAGAGAGAGAGAGAGAGAGAGAGAGAGAGAGAGAAAATGAGAGTGGGAGACAAAATGTGTTTTCCTTGGCTTTCTTGGATTATTTTCACAAAAACTACGATCTTGATTTGCAGCCACAAATTTTTAAAAAAAAGAAAGAGATCATAAGAATGATTGAAAGTAATTAAAAAAGAAAAAGAAAGGGAGAGAGAGAAACAGTGAGAGTCTCTATTTTCTTTGGCCCTTTCTGGACATCTTCCTAATGGCACCCCACACGCCTCCCCCACTTGGTTGGTTGCCACAGATTAACATCTGAAAATTATCAGGGATGTAGGCATCATTTAACTTTAAGTCTACTTTTGTCTAAATTTATTTGGGCACAGCCTATTTTAACCTGACGCCCACTAGTTAAAAAAAAAAAAACACAATTAGCAAGAACCAATTCATAATTTTAATGGACAGAAACAGCCTTGAAGTTGGAAGTCTATGTTTACTCTATATTTTTCTATGATTATCAGAATGAGGCTAACTGTGATTGTATAATGTTTAGCTTGCTTAAGGGAAGATTTGTTAGAATTGGGCGCATTTTCACATAGATCTGTTAAATGACATTGTTATTAAAAAGAAGTAGAAAGAGAACTAATAGTAATTTTTTAAGCTACCCTCCTTTTGCAGGGACATTTTTAGATCTTAATGCCAAAAACAACTAGCATTCCATTATGAATCACTGCCACCCATATATGCTGTGTTGGGGGTGATCAATTCAATGGAGTAGCAAGGGTTCTCAGTGCCCGGGGCTAAAGATAATATTGTTGCCCCCACCCTTAAAATGTTTGATTACCTATTCAGTTGTACCCTCAGTTCAGGGTAATGCTACATTGTGACTTTTGTTCTGTGACCTTTCTTCCTGTGACTTTTATTTTGGGATTCTAGTGCTCATTATCTCTTTGCACATGTCTTTGAATGAAATAAGCTCTTGAATTATTTCAGTTTGACTTTGGATGACGTCTGAGTATGTGTCTGTTAAGGAATTTTTATGTCCCTTCACACTTGCGTCCGGTGGCGACTGCCCGCCTTCGACTCCTCCTGCTATGCCACTGGATCAATTAAAAAGTTGGAAAAAGGGGTGATCAATGAATAAGTTACTTCTCTCGCCTTTTTGTTGGGCACTAAAAAGTCCAAATTTTCAAAAAACAAGTGAATGCTGCTGGACACACTGGACCAAATTAGCATAAAATTTCATTGAAAATTGAGCCCCCCCCCCCATCCTCTCTAAAAACCTATTATGGGGAATTTTTAAAAAAAGAAGATTCTCCTTACTCATTGAGGGCAGTGTGTGTGCAAAATTTCAAGTTTCTACTATGAACAGTTAGGGCTGGGCGAGGTCCGGATACATAGATATATACATAGATACATAGATAGATACATAGATACATAGATAGATACATAGATACATAGATAGATATAAATGTCAGAACACATGAATAACCTAAACCCAGCAATAAACCAATGTTGTGGGTAGTGGTGATTAAAAATGTGAATTCAGATAATGTTACTTTGTGACAGTGCTCTATATAGAAAATGGAACTTCATTTTAAAGCTTTTGATATCCATGCACATCTTTATAAAATTTTTGTAACTCATTATATATACAAATACCATTGTCACTGTTTTTTGTGCAGTTGTCTGTTTGTCTGTCGCACTATTCCAACCCGATATATAAAATTAAGCAACACTACCGCGATTCGATCACCTGACATAGACCTTAGTAGACATACACATGAGCTATCATTACAGAGATGAGATGAAGCAGAATTTCAAGGCTAAAGTATTGTCAGTCAATCAGTCAGATTGGGTAGGCGGAAGTGGATATCAATGCAGCAAAAGTCATTAAACAGACGGCCTAATTTAAAAACAACAAAAATGAAAATATGTCACCGGAAATCGTATTTGACAAGCAAATTACGGATTAATTGAAAAAGCATACAATGGGCTACAATTAGATAATAATTTTTTATTTAATTTTATTAGTTTGATATTTAATATTTATTAACATCTACTAGAGTAGAATGTGACCTTGAATATAATACAACACCCACGTTTTGTTGCTAAAAGTAAGTAATAAATTTATCCTCTTATTGCTGCAAATTTAAAATCACATAAATCACATAAAACACATAAATCACATAAAACACAAAAACTAAAAAACTAAAACTGACACAGTTCCTGCTTTTCCTCAGTAATTTTTGGTTTGAATTATAAATATCCAAATTCTGTATATTTGTTGGTTTGTTACCATGATACAGCAAACATGTTACCCACCATTTGTGTTATGCTAGTTATATGTATAAGAGCCCTGTCTGTCACACTTATAGTATCAGTAGCAGCCATCAGCCCCTCTCCCTTCCTACCCTCATGTTAAACTAGCTAACTTTCTTTTCTACACTCTCCTTTCCTACCATGTCTCTCATACTTATAGTATCAGTAGCAGCCATCAGCCAAACCTGTACACTGTTGAAAATAAATATTAAAAGAATGTTAAGACAAATTTTAATACAAAGAAAATTATTACAACTATCATCTCACCTTTTGTATAGTTTGTAACAAGTTCCTCGTGATAGTCCGCATTTAATGAGTTTTTTTATGCTTATCTTAAGTATAATGATATATTTAGAACCTTCTATAATTAGATATTGTCATCCAAAACTGTCACCAAAACTGTCAAAATAGGTTTCTTCAGTTTTCAAGTCAGTCCGGCAGGCTTGGCTGGCTGGCTATGTATGTATCATGCATAAGGCCACACCAATGGAGCTAAAGGGCTGAAAAAACATTTTTTTTTATTTTTTAAAATTCCCCCCTAAATAGGTTTTCAGTGGGAATTCAATTTACAATGTAAATATATGCTAAATTGATCCCTAGTTTGCTCCTGCTTGTTTTTTGAAAGTTCTGACATTTTAGCGATCTAACAAAAGGCGAGAGAAGTAATTTATTCATTGATCATCTCTCTTTTTAATTGATCACCCCCAACACGGCATGCTGTCAAAAGATGTTGGTAACATGACAGTTTCTATTGAATGACTAAGTTTTGAGAAGAGTCAATATCATTCCAAGAATTGTTTGGACTATTGATCTCATTCTTTATGTCGGTCGAAACCTTGTAGTAACAACAAAAGCAACAAAAAGAGACCAACAGTACAAACAAATCTGGAAACATATTTAGAAGTTTTATAATTTAGATGAATGTTAACGTTTTGAGGATGTCTTGTTGATTTTTCTGAGTCGTTGATTTTTGATATATTGCTAGACAAATATTGAGAGAAAATTAGTGTAATCTTTCATGATCGCTGGCCTTTACCTGACTTTTCCATGCTTTTCCCATGGACAACTTATATTGGTTGTTTTAGGGTTGGATCCCTGGACAACCTTTTCATACTGGCACCCAATGAGAGAAACACTTATGTAGTGTATCCAGATGCCCTGTCAAACTAAGGGATGACATTTGTTCTTTGTTGTGCATTAGAATATTTCTTTCGTTACAGCTACTTTTACATGTTTAAATAATGTAAATAATTGTCTGTTTCTTTTTTCATTGGTTGTGTTGTGTAAGAAGAAATATATCAAAGAACATATTTTTCCTGTTTGGTTATATTTTCAGTTATTTTTCCCACCGGGCAATGCCGGGTATCCCTGCTAGTAACCCAATAGATAAGAGTATTATTTTAGCCATTGTTTATTACTACATTCCATAATACTTGTTATAGTAACCACTCTAAGCCTGGGATTTTTGGTGGGAAAGGTATCATTTGCTAAATGAAAGACAAAATCATGTGACCATAGCAAAGGATTAACAGCTGTTGAAAGGCATCATACAATAATCCTGTCGCTTGCAAGATCTGATCATTTCAGACAAGACAGACACAGATGCAATGCCATACCTAATGAGGGTTTCCTGAGGCATGATATTGCTTTGCGTAGTCAAGTCAAGCTGGCTCAGAATTCGTCTTGTGACCTCAAGACAAGCGGGATCAGGTTTTGTCTTGTGACCAAGTCTAGCCTGCTGTGATGCCCTCGTGACACCAGTTGCAGGGACTAGAAAAATATTTGGCCCACATGTACGCCTGTGGGACCCCACATTAAACCGACCTTGTGTCACATCCTGCCCTCGTCGGGAGATTGGGTTAATAAATACAATCACAAATTAGTTCAATTGAATGATCTCAAAGTTGTAGAAGTAAGGACCAATCTGATTTGTCTTTAAACCTCTATGCCACAACCTGAGTTCGCTTCAAAAATAAATTTGTCATTTCTTTTCCTTTTTAGTTTTATTAAAAATCAAAATCCAGGCTTTACTGGGTATTTCTGAATAGTTTCAGGATAGAAGGAATGGCTTTATAACATTTGAATTATAAGAAAATAATAAGTCTGGTTAGTCACTCATTAGAAACTGTCATGTGACTAATGTCTTTTGGCAGCATACTGTGTTGGGGTGATCAATTAAAGAATTGGAAAAAGGATGAATCACTAAGAATGTCTGAATTAAAAAAAAAACAAGCCTGAATGCTGCCAGACACAAACTAAGGGATCCATTTAGCATAAATTTACATTGCAAATTGAATCCCCCACTAAAAAAATGTTTTTTTACACATAATAAAGAGTAAATGTCTGAATTTTGAGCCCTAGCTCCATTTGTGTAGTGTGTATGCATAACACATACATACATTGCCAGCCAGACCAACTTAGACAGTCTTGGTTGACAGCTTCTAATATCTATATCTAAATGTATCAACCAGTTGAATATAAAATAAATCCTGTTGAAAGGATTCTTATTTAGGTTTGCGTGTGTTACCCTTAAGAAAATTATGAAAAGTTATATGATAATGTGAAACTTCAGAAGTACACAAAACTTAAGTTGGATATTTTAAATTACTGTTTCTTTTTTATATTACACTAGCGGGAAAAATAACTTCAAATATAAAAATACAGAAAAACAAATGATATTTTATAGAGATTTCATAAAAGGGAAAAACAACATTCCCCCTCGATTTTGACTCCTAAAAGTAAAAAAAAATTCCTCCTTCCTGATTTTGACCCCTAAACGGAAAAAAAGGTCCCTCTCTATTTTGACCCCTAAAAGTGGGAGGGATGTTTGCTCCACTTTAGACACCTAAAAAAGAAAGTTTTCCTCGATTTTAACTGTTAGTGAGATAACACTTACGACAGACAATAGTGCAGAAAAGTTTAGAATGTTTTTCTTTTAAATATCTTTAATGCAAAGAGAGAATATGGGGAAAAGCAGTATTTTTTTTTACATTACAATTAAATAATGATGTAGAATTTAACTTGGAATCTAATTGAAAATAATAGTAAAAAAAATTCATTTAAAAAGTCTACACTAAATTTAAAAAAAAACTTTACAAAACAAAAGAATTAAAAGAGTTACGCTGTTGTAAGAGAATAAGGTGTGTGTGTGTGTGGGGGGGGGGGCACTTAAACATTCTCTCTCACTCTCTCTCTCTTACATAGAAACTTTCTCTTTCTCTCTCACTCTGTCATACAAATGTACTTCAAAAAGACAAATAATTTGGAACATGTGTGATGACGTAGATTGCATTCATTACTCCTTTATTGCTACTGAACATAAAATATGTGTTCAGTTTAGCATAATACTTACATTGTGAATCGGACACTCCACTAAAAACTCGATAGTGTTGGAATTTTCAAAAACAAAAATAGCCTATATTTGATCCCAGGGTCAATATCCATGCAAAAAATCAAACCCCTGGGACTTTTAGTTTGGCTGTGATGCTCGCTGCAGACAATGAGACACAAAAATAGCGACTTTCACATAGTAGTAGAGACAAAAAGCATATAGAGATACTGTTCATTTACAATATCAGAATTTACTGCATTATTTTTAACTTGCTCTGATAAGTACACAAATTCATTTGAATTGAAATTGGTTGGAAAAGAATGAATGCTGATTGGTTTAAGGACATATTGTGACAAACAAATAAAAGGATACACACACACACTATACATATACTAGCAAGGATACACAGCATTGCCCAAGAAAAAAAAACTTAAAATATAACAACACAGAAAAGCAAATGATATTTTATAGAGATTTCATAAATGACACCCCACCCCGGTCTTTCCTGCACACATTCCTGGGCAGACCAATGCAAGCCTGTGCGTACCCTTGGGTAGGCCCGCATAGCCCCTCCTAGCACCTTAAAAAATGAATTTATGTGCTCACTTTTGGCATTAGTAGTTTTCATGTGAAAGCGGACCATTGGATTTAAATAGTTCCCATGTTTTATTGTCATGTTTGGGTTGGGGTTAGGGTTAAGGATAGGGTTAGGCTTTTTGCTTAAAGAAAATCAAGTTTTATTGTTGGTTAGTGTCAGATTCCTTTAAAAGAGAAAGAGAAATTCACATCCGCAGTTTACAGTGATGAACAGAATGTAAGGGTCCAGTTTAGAATTATAGTTACATTGTAAATAATTTTAGCTGCTTTCAATCTATTAGACCTCCAAACTTTCTGGAAATCTAAAAACTTTGAAAATTTTTATCTCAAAACTGACAAATTTCCAGAAAGTTTGGAGGTCTAATAGATTGAAAGCAGCTAAAATTAAGAGAAAAAATATTGAATCTTCTCCCTCAGAATTTGAACTTGGTGTGCAGATTCCATTTTTCATGCTTTTAACCATTTGGCCATTCGTATTACCACTGATCTTTTTTAGAAATAAATAAATATTTAAATAGAAACTTTCAAATTATGGTTTAAGTTTTTTAACCCTAAATTGACCTGTAGGGCCCTCTGAGGTACAGTGTCACCTACATTCATCCTGGGGTCAAGTTACCCTCATAGACAAATTTATAGTACCAGTTATTTGGGCAGCTATAACACGCAAGCAAGCAAGCGAACAAACGAATGTTCACCATCCGTAGAATCATATATTATATAATGAATTCTGAAATCCTTCCAGAATCTTGACATGTTTCTTTCCAAAAAGTATTCTTGTTTTCAACATTTTGGAGAGTTCTGGCTTTTTAAAAAAAAATTTCAATTCTTTTTCAAACAGCTTTTCAACTTCATTACATAATATTCACAGATTAAGCAAAATAGAAAGATATAATGATAAACACAAATTCTGTTATAAACAATTTTTTCAGGGAAACATTCGGGAAGAAAACATTTCATAATTTTCATTGTAGATTAAAAATGAAAAAAAGATAAACTGTTTCTGCTTGAAACTCTTTGTGGTTTTTTCTTTCACTCATCCAAGAATTCATCCTTTTTTCCCATCTATTTACAGATTTGGTTTATTTACTCATTTATTAAATGAATGTACACATATAAGCTTGTCTATACTCAAGTTACTTTTATTGAATTATATCTAAAAGATACATATATATCCACATACACATATATGACTACATATGTATATATAGTCTTATTTACATTTTTTTTCTTCAAAATATTTCAATCCCACCAAATAATAGGCTGGATAATGAATAAAGCTGATGAGGTTATATAAGAAATTTCCATTTGAATAGTTCAAGGATTTTTTTATAACTTCTAAGATAAATATTTGATGCTGCCTTTTGCAACATAATTAAAAACTAATAATTCTTTTCAATAGATTTATTAACTAGATTCAAGCAAAAACAAACACACAAGCATAAATAGATTTAGAGAGATACAATCACGCATAGGCATTTTTTTTATGTCTGTGTATCTACATATATATTCATATTCACACATACATAGAGGTGTACAGACATAAATGAATATATGTTTGTACAAACATAGATCTAAATATAAAAACAGAAATTATTAGATACACATACAGATGATATATATATTTACTCATGCAAACGCACATATATTAGTATATATACCAGTAGGTATCAAAATGTATAGGCATATATAGATGGATATACATAGGCGTACGAGACTGGTGGTGCAGGGGGCAAGTACCCACCCATATTCGGGCAAAACATGTTATATTTTTGACAAATCAGTATAAATCGAGCAAGATAATGGAAAATTTGGGGCAAATCAAGCCTTTTGCCCCCCTTAATGAAACAGTACTCATACGCCCATGTAGATATATACAGTATCACCCATAAATAAGTACACCCCTACCACTTTTTAATAGAATGTTAATTTTCTTTTAAAACAAATATAGAAGGATTTTATTATTTCTAGTGGAACATTACACAGTAAAAACGATTATTATCAGGTATTTGTGACCAAACTCTCCAGCATTGAAACTCTGTTGCCAAAAATATTTTTTCATAGTTTTGTACTAATCTTTGGATGGCAACATATTCATAGTTTCAATGGGCACACCAGTATAAAGTTTCTTTCAATAACAGCAGTCAGTGTTCAAAACTAGCCAATGGCCAAAGTATTTTCATTACAGATATGACCATCCTTTAAAAATCTGTAAGATATAATTTGGAGAAAACAGATAAAGCTTGCACCAAATAATGATCAATGCCATGAAAAATATCCTAGATTTTACAAGAGACTTTATAGAGACTGATGGGGAACAAATTAGTTCATTGGTTTGTAATCATCAGATCTTTTCTCTTGTTGAATAAGATATATAAAACATTTTCATGATTTTTACATAGCATTGTTTATAATTCATTTTCCTGAATGTATGTTTATGCATAGAATATTTAATAGTAGGACCAAAGAAATAAGGCAATTATTATGTTTATAATGCAATTATTATGTTAATATGTTTATGTTTTTATTCTTCATTGAATGAAAAGCGTTGAATTTTATAGTTGATGTTCAAGATGGTTGGGCAGTATTTTACAATCTGAAAGATAAATAGCCAATGAAAATACTGATATACCTTGATTAGTGAAGTTAATTCATTTCAAAATGTTCCTTACTGTACAAAACCACACTGTTCAAAGTCTTATTATGAATTAATGTGTTTTTTCTATCTTATACTTAGTTACATTAATTTGTACAGCAATACCGTAACCATACTACATCAAAACCCGTACTAATCAAAACCGCACTATTCAAGGTATTCCTGTATACATGGGTGTCTGCTGCCAATTTTCCAGATTGGGGGCCAAAAAGGATATATTTCCAGAGGGGGGGGGCAAAGGATATGCTGTAAACCCTCTTATTAACAGACTTCTTATCATCAGATTTCGGAAATATTGGACAAAATCAGTTCATTGCGAATATTCTATCCGCCATTCTTTTAAAAACTTAAATTGGATTTTTTTATTTACTTTGTTGATTTAAAGTTTATAAAGTTCCAAAGAAAAATAAACAATTATTACACCCAGGCTTTATCATTTTTACTTAAATAATCCTAAGAAAAAATAATACTTAACTACATCGTCTTTTTATATTCAACTCAAAGTCTTCTGTTTAAATATTTAAAAAAACAAATACTCAATATATATTAAATAGTCATTTCATTTTTAACATTCCCATATTTCAAAATTACCTTTTGATATATTCTATAAACTGTGCAACTTTTGACACCTGTTTTCAAATGTTCTTACAAATTTTATAATATAAATAACATTACATTTTCGGAGACAATTTTATTTCATGTCAGATTTTTTGATTGTAAGAAAAAAGCTAATTATTAAAAGATTTCAGCCACCTGCAATAAGTGACCTGCATAATGGGACACAAATGACAAAGGAAATAATTTACAAACTGGACAAGTTAGATGTACCGATGGATTGCTATTAGTACCTCATCATTAGCAGTGACATCAGGTCATTGGAGATGCCCTGATCACCTCCTAGCTTAAATACATCACAATCACTCATTGTCTTTCATATGCTCTGTTTTAATAGTCTTTGATATGATCCCATTATTAAAGCACATACCAAGAAAAAGAAATGATTTTGAAAAAAATACCTTTTTTTCTTCATTTGGAAAGAATTAAAAAAAAAGACTCTTTGCCAAGTGATTTTGCTTGACTTCACAGAAAGCAAATTTATAACCGAGTATTAATTCATTTTAATGGCAGAGCAAATTTCAATAACTTTACAGCGGGGGTGGGTTCGGGTGGAGGGTGGTGCGGAGTGGAGTTTGAATCTTTCATATCCTGTTTTAATTCAAAATAAACTCACAAGTGCCACCCTTTCTTTTGTTTCTTTTTCATGCTTCATTGTTTTTTTTCCACTCCTACCCACTCTCGCTCTCTGGTTTGACTATGGTAAATGAGATGTCAAAGCCTTTACCCCTGGCCCCTTCGTAAAAGTCAGCAGGGGGAGGGACGTGTGCACCCCCCTACCCCTCCCCGTGCATGAAACCCAATATAATGCAATAAGTCGGTTGGATAAATTCCGAGTAACTTTCCTATTATTTTGTGAGAGGCATTGAAAACAAATGAAGGGTAATTCTTTGATTACTTTCCTTTCTTTTGATTCCCTTTTTTGTTCCTTTAATTCTCTTGGAGAAGAAGGGCCTCTTGAATAAGTGCTGGAGACGACATCCTAATTTGAGGGCAGAAACAACTTTAATCACATGCTCCAAGAAGCCCTCTATTCTTAGCCTTTCTACCACAGATTGTTCACTTACGGGAGACCCCTCACTTACGGGAGACCCCTCACTTACAGGAGACCCTTAAGCCTCTGCTCAATTAGCCCCGACTCCTTCTCTGCAGACCAATGGTTGTGCCGTGTCGTCCACTTCTGGTTGCGATTCTTGCGCTTGGGCTGTGAGAATTCAGCATGTTCCTGTGTAGATTACTAAATAAACCAATAATGTCACCAATTTATCAAAAGCTTTGTTCTTGCTTCTGGGTTCCAAGAAGCACCAAAAACCAACAAAGAACAAAAAAAAGAGAAAAAAAAAAAATTAAAATGAGAAAGAAAGAAACAAAAGAACCAGAATTGTTAAATTTGTAAAAAGTTGTAACATCAAATAATTGTCTTCTAATTATTCATTCTTTAGAATCTGCAAAGAAATAAAAAAAAAAAA
>VCCN01005109.1:6192307-6203866 GCA_006491835.1 Architeuthis dux | reverse complement strand
CTCAATGCGTGAACAAGGTGTTAACGAGAATTACATACAAGTCATTCAGTACATATACAAAAATGGCACTGCAATAATTAGACTACATAAAGAGACACACAAGATAAAGATAGGAAGAGGAGTAAGACAATGGGATACTATATCACCTAAACTATTTACAGAAAGCCTCGAAAGCATCTTTTGGAAAACTAACTGGGAGGGAATGGGAATAAACATCGACAGAGAATATTTAAATCACTTGAGATTCGCTGATGTATGATGTCAGAAGCATCGGAAGAATTACAAAACATGTTGACTGATTTAAATAGAGAAAGTAAAAAAGTAGGATTAAAGATGAACAGAAAAATGACAAAAGTAATGTTCAACGATAAAGTCCCCAAAAAGACCATAAGAATAGAGAGTGAGGCCCTAGAAAAAGTTGGCGAATAAGTTTACCTAGGTCAGATAATAAGGTTAGAGAAAGACCATGAAAGTGAAATAAAATTTATGCATAATGATCATCTGGAAAGCATTTGGCATAAATAGAGACATACTGAAGAGCACCTTGCCAATTTGCTTAAAGCATAAAGTATACAATGAATGCATAATACCAGCTATGACTTATGGATTTGAAACATGGAAATAAAAAAAATGAACGGAGAACCAACTTAGAATTGCACAGAGAGCTATGGAAAGAGCAATGCTAGGGATAACTGTAAGAGATAGAAAAAGATCCACATGGATCAGAGGGAGGACTAAAGTGAAGGATATTATACAAATAATTAAGCAAAAAAATGGAGATGGGCTGGTCACCTAGCAAGAAGAGATGACAATAGATGGAGCAAAAAGGATAACCGATTGACACCATGGGACAGTAAACACAGTAGGAAAAGACCTGACACAAGATGGAGGGATGAGATAGAAAAGTTTGCCGGTAAGACATGGCAGAGGTTTGCGCAATCACAGTCATCATGGAAGGCGACTAATGATGATGCTGATATATACATGTGTGTATGTCTGTATATATAGCTTCCTATACATCTCTAGTGCAATCGCGGTCGTCATGGAAGGAGATGGGAAAGGCTTTTGTCTAGCAATGACGGCTTATGATGATATGTATGTATATATAAGTGTATGTGTGAAAGATGTAGAGGATGATAGCAACTACCAAAAGCATCCTAGTTAGTAATTTGTTGACTGAACATTGATTACCTACAAGCATGTTTTTCAGAGTTACTTTCATCCTTTAAGAAAAAATATATGCTCATGAAAATCTATATGTTATGCCAAATCGGTGAAATTGCCTAATGGGGAAATTGCCTAATGGGGAAATTGCCTAATGGGGAAATTGCCTAATTGGTGAAATTGCCTAATGGGGAAATTTACTTATTTTTTGTAAAAAAAGTTTGATTTCACTTTTATTACATAAACTTTTGAATGTAAAAAATAGTTGTTTTATATCCTTGTTTCAGTTAAATAAACTTTTTTTGATCAAATTAAAACTGCGTATTTATTTATTTTTTGTAAAAAAAATTTAAATTTCACTAATTAGGCAATTTCACCGATCCGGCGTAACATATATAAAGAAAAGATAGTTACTTACCAACACATAGTATGAGGTCACCTTCCATACAGCAAGCTAGTCTCACTGACTAATTTACAGTAGTGAGTTTGATCCTCACTGGATGCCCCACTACTATGGCCTTGTGTCAGATTTATCTAAGCTTTGTAAATTCATATAAAAATATTATACTTACACACACAGACACACATTGTATTTCTCGGCATATAATGCACAACTTTTCCCCCGAAACATGTCATGATATGGTTTGAGTTTTGGGAACAGGCAGGGATGGTGCGAGGGTTTCATGTACCCTAGGTGAGATTTAAAATTTGCACCAGGGTTTTTTGCACCCTAGGCGACACTTAAAATTTGCATCCCTGGTTGCCTGATCTTCTTTTAAATTTTTTTCGTGAAAGGTCCGTACTGCACCTCGCTGAGGTCTGAGCCCTAGGCGGCTGCCTTGTTGGCCTAATGGTAGTGCCGGCCTTGCAAACAGGTTGAAGCAATTGTTACCCAAACTTGTTCATTAGAATGGCCCCTAGATGACCTCTGAACCAAAGCATACTTACTTCCATACCCAAACTGATAATCTTATATAACTTTGTATACATACATACATTGAGTACCTATTGTAGAGAGCCTATCTCGCAGACCATTGCAAGTGAGTTCCATCTTCAGAGCGCTCAATTATCATAGCCTTGCACCAGATTATTATTTCTGACATAAACAACACACATTACATTTACACATAGATACATGGAAATTCTTACACACAGACACAACATTAACAATTGGGACAAATATATTTTTATAGTAGAAAACACCCTGAAAAATATACATACATACATACCGACACACACCCATATTCACACACAAGGTTTTAAGCAAAGATAAAACACTGAGACACACATTCAAACACTTACATATACATGTGTACAATTCATTCACATATATGCACATCACTTGATACAAACACATCCATAAGAAATGGCATTACACACACACACACAGACAAGGGTAGGAAAGCAACACACGTGTATATATAAACTAAGAAAGGCACATCTCATACCTGTATTTACATACTCATCATCACGCTTAAAAACTTCTCTCACATATTCTTAGACTAATCTTTACGATTTTTATGATTATATGTACGGTACATATCATAAATCATAAAAATTAGTGTAAGAATATGTGAGAGAGATTTTTAAATAGGTACATTATGTATGTACCTATTTAAAAACCTCTCTCACATATTCTTACAGTAATTTTTACGATTTTTATGATTATATGTACGGTACATATAACCATAAAAATCGTAAAAATTAGTGTAAGAATATGTGAGAGATGTTTTTAAATAGGTACCTATTTATGCGTATATGACAACAAAATGTCCCCCAAAATGTATGTACACATTTTAATAGCAGCTATGAGTGTTAAATAAAAATTAAATACAAGTTTGTATATTTAAATAACGCTTTATCAAGTGTTGAAAATGTTCAGAAAAAAGTTTTACAAAGTTATAAGCTATCTCTAGATAGTTTTGTTTTTTCTCGATCGACCAGAATTATGGCACGATATTGTGAGAAGAGATAAGATACATTAGTTGATGTTTAAACTCTCATTCTCTAAGTGTTGTTTTTTACCCCAGGTAATCAACCGAGCGGTTACTAAGTATACATTGTGGGGGGGGGGGTATAAAACTACGGTGTGTACATATACACACCGGACAACAATATACGTATTTCTCCATACAGTCTTACACACATAACCACACTCACATATATACGTGCATATTTATACACAGATATGCACTCTTTCTTCCCATTCCCCCCTCTCTATCCATCTCTCAGTGTTTCTCTTAATGGTGGGAGTGGGTGATGGTATAACTACCCAACACCATTAACACCACTCCCTCATCTAACCACCCCCCCTCTCTCTCAACCACGTGGACGGTAGTGTTGGCGGTGGGCGGTGGGTGGTGGGTGCAGCTGCTGCTTATTCTACTTAAGAGAGTTGGTTAGTCCAAACGCAGGTGTGTGTGACTATGCGGTGTTGTGGATGTATGTATATAGATATGACATAAGTTCTAAATTTAGTACATGATGTCATTATGATTCATCCACCATTTAGTCTCCCTCCCCCTCTCTCTTTCTCTCTCTCTCCCCCTCCCTCCCTCTCTCTCTTCGTAGTACAAGTGTTACGAAAAAACTTTCAATTTATTTTTTGTTTGTTTGTCACGGATCTACACAATTTATTAGCCAGCGTTACTTTTACACTTACTTAAGTTACTTCAATTATTTTATGTGTTATTTTTATTTTTATTTTAAAGTTGCTTTTGATATTTGTACGAACAAAACTTTTGTTTTTGTTTTTAATGTTTGAGTTTTATTTGAGTTGAAAAATTAAAATATTGAAACTTTTTTGTTTTTCCCAAGGACTTCCTGCTCTCTATTTTCGGCTTGACTGTTTTTATTAAAAACAATCAAGAAAGTTTTGTAAAGTTTTTTTTGTTTTTTAAAACAAACATCTTTTACGAAACTTTTTTTTATAGTATAGAGAGAGAAATGAAAACAAGTATATTTTTGTAATGTACAGTTCTGTTATATTAAGATTAAAAGGCAATAAAAAAAAGGTAGTATAATTGATAAACCAAAAACAATTCGACAAAAATACCTATAAAAATAAAACCTTTTTGCTATTACATGGTCTTGTGAAAACTTTCATGAAATTTTGAGGGATTGATGACGAGAAATAAACGAAGAAAAACACGAAAGTGTTAAACTGAGTTAGTTTAACATTATCTTTAGATTAAAGTTAGTTTAGCAGTGTCTTTAGATTAAAGTTAGTTTCATTATATTTAGATGAAGTATTGTAAAATATAATTATTAATTTTTGACTACTTTCATCCTAATCTTTTTTGTTGCTTTTTATCACAAATTAAGACGAAGGAAAATAATAATAAAAATTACGTTATCTAATAATAATGAACAATAAAGAAAATTGCTTTATTGTAGTACAGAAACAAAAACAAACATGACGCCAAAGAATGAAGAGTAGGTCTAAGAGATAGATTTGATCTTCGGCCAAGCCGTAGAGTTCTCATAACTCAGACGGTAAGAGCAGTTGTGGGTGTACCAATGGGAAAATCTGGGAATTTACCTCCCCTGCATCGTAGCTATATGATCACATCACACAATATCTCCAAAATTTCTCAAATACATGTTGTGGAAGAGTGGGCAAGGGGAGAAGGAAGAATTTCGGGGCGGATCCAGGAATAGGGATATTTTTTCGATTGAGAGATTTTTGTTTTCATATAAATCATTTATATATTCACTCCTGTTTGTCCATACAATATTTTAAAAAGTTCTCAGTGAATTCCAATGACATTTTGTTTGTGGAAGGGTAGGCCATGGGCTAAGGAAGAATTGAAGAGGTATGCGCTCTCTGAGTGCTTTCTGGTAATATTGAGTTATAAGTCTGTTCGAATTAATCACCCCAACTTCGTCTGATTTTTTAAAGGTCATAAAATTGAACAGACCTTTCTTCTGTTGTTACTCTTGTCGTTTCAAACTCAAGGCCTCGACTGAGGATAAAAATAGGAAAACATTTCTTTAATATTAAGTAAAACAAACAAAACAATATTTTTTAAAGAAAGATCTACTCAAACTAATATAAAAGATGCTGAAAAAAATAAGTTTTCATAAAGTTATGCTCCCCGAAATCTTGATTAGCGATAATAATCAGAATAGTTCGCAGACGACACGGCACCAAATATGATCGTTTAATGTTTGAGGACTATAAATCATCACAGCAGACAGGCGAGGAGGAGCTGTCGTCCTGCTTGTCTTCAGTTACGTTTACGATACATACACAAGTTGGTCCAGGGGGCAAAAATGTTCCACTTCACGGAAATTTAAATATTTTATTTTATTTTATTTTAAACTGTACAAAATTTACTTTTTTTCTTCAAGTGTAGTTTTATAAATTCCACCTGATTACTTTTATTGCTTTTTTAAAACATTTTCTTGAAAATAAAAAAGTGTTACGATGTGGTTCGCTCGAGTCCAAAGTAAATTAATGATATCTAAATATTTGAAGAAAAAACCCAGAAAAAACATGTCTGCTTAGTCACTCAATAGAAATCGTCCACGTGACAAACGTCTTTTGGCAGCATGCCGTGTTGGGGTGATCAATTAAAAAATTGGAAAAAGCTGTGATCAATGGAATGAATAAGTTACTTCTCTCGCTGTTTGGGGCAGTGATCACTAAAAAAGTCTGAATTAAAAAAAAAAAAGCATGAATGCTGCCGGACACAAACTAAGGGATCAATTTAACATAAACTTACTTTGCAAATTGAACCCCCACTAAAAACCTATTATGGGTGAATTTTCAAAAAACAAAAACGTTTTTTCTAGACATAATAAGGAGTAAATGTTGAGATGCTCCATTGGTGCGGCCTGTACGCGTGATACATACATAACCAGCCAGACCAGCTTAAAAACTGAAGAAACCTATTTTGCTTGACAGTTTCTAAAAAGAAAAAAAAAGTGTTAAAATTTATGGCTACCACAAAACTACTCAGTAGGTATTTATCCACCTTCCCAAGAGGGTGGAATGTGACATGTATGTGTGGGCGAGGACAAAAATTGGCCAGTCCCCGTGACCAGTGTCACAAAAGTGTCAGAAGTGTCCTTCTGACCCTACCCTTATAGTGCAGTGGGGAGGTGCTGCCCTGGGGTTGGAATCCCCAGCAGTGGCCATTGTATACTTTTTGAGGCCCCAGGACAAATCCTGAGCCAGGCACTCAATATTATGATCATTGTGCAATTATTAACGTTTTGCAATGTACATTAATGATATTATTTCTATTGCTTGATTTTCTATAAAAATACAGTTTTAAAAGTATCATCTTTTTGTCTTTGTAGTAGGAACATATCGGCTTCTGGGGTTCATCATCATCATAGTTATCATTATGAAAAGTTATTATGCTTTTTTTTCCCTCCTGTCCTTAGTATAATGATACTATCATCATCAGTCAGTCAGTCAGTGTCTCATTAACTAAGGCTTCTGGAATGTTAAAAGACTGATCCACATTTTTATTTCCTTGCCTCTTACTGTGACAACAAGAAACTGTTACTTAAAGATTCCAGACATGATTTCTCATCAGATGACAATTCGGAACTTCAAAAAAATGATTTTTTTAAAAATCGATTTTCTCTCCTTCTAAAGTTGTTTACAATAAGTAGAAAAATGTCAAATGAAATAAGAGGTTTATTTCCAATCAGTAAAGTGACCATGTCATTCTTAAGAGCCCAAAAAATGCATTTATTATGTTAGTATATTGTTGTTGTTTTTTTTGTGTTTTTAAAAAAAACTCCTAATGGGTTCATTGCTGTGTTTTTAAAAAAAAGTTATGACTATAAACTGGCTGCATTTATCACCTAGGACGAAAATAGTAGAGTATTTGATGTGAAATCTTGTATTGGTGAGCACTTATATAGTAAGGAAATTTTGAGTTCATGCCTTTTATAAGAGCCCTAGTTTAAAACAGGACTGATCTTTGGCAACTAAGATTGAAACTGTTTCATTTGGTTTATTTTCTGATATCTGATCTGCTCTGCTTTTATGAAAATATTTTGGCTGATGTATTCTTTGGTCTTCTTCAGTTGTATACTGCATTTGGTAAGCATACTGAATGACATTCAAGTATTTTTGGATGCAGCATATACCCCTGGGAAGCCAATAAAACTTGATTGTTGTGATAAAAACAACAAAGATGAAGATACTATTTTATTTCATATAAGTTTTATTATACTTCATCGAATAAGAATTTGTTAATTCCCTCAAAAATCAACCTTATTGTTATTACCAATAACACACCTAGAAACAAACATTGCAATGGAAAAATTTTCCGATGTATACATTTCAAATCATTGGATCTAATACTGCCTTTTTAAAAAACTTTTGACAGCCTTGTTTGAAGCCAACTGAATATATATAAATCATGAAGAAGTATTTCTTTTGCTCTTTTAAAACACTTTCACTCCAAAGTTACAAATATTATCTTCATTTATTCATTGCTAGTTAATACCCGTGAAAATATTCACGGATATATTTGAATTTCTGAGATTATTTTTTTTAGAAAAGAAACTACTGAACTCGTTTCAAGGGAAAAGTCCATTGTTTCAAATTGCTGGGTAGAAGATATTTTTATCAGCAACATTGTTACGTTTAAGCGGAAGAGTCCATTGTTACAGACAGAGAAACAGGAAAAGTCACACTTTTCATTATATAAGTAGATTATGAACAAAAGTTAAAGTAAATAAGATCCTGATGACCATAGGCATCTTTTATTAAGTGCTAAGTCTTTAACCAGCTTTCAAGTAAATTGTAAAATTATCTTGTTTCATTTTAAAATTTACCCTATTCTTTTAATTTTTTTTAATGACCTTAAAAATTACTGACACTGTTAAAAATTCAAGGAAAAATATTGTTTGAATAATGATAAATGGTTTAAAAAAATGTCTTGTAGGTGTAATTTTTTTCTCTATTTCCATTGCCTTACCAAAAATTTCTCCTATTTCACACGAATAGGGCTTGACATTTAAATTCCCTGAAAGCAAAAGAGAAGACATCAAACCATTTTGTCGAGATCCTCCCACCTTTTTTTCATTTTCAACACAACCCTTTAATGGAAACAGCAGGGATACCCACTCTTCCCTTTCTTTCTTTTAAAATCCTTAATTTCATTTTCATTCTTCAAACTCTTTTGTATAAAAATCTCTGCTGCCTGCGACGACAACTCCCTGCTTTCTTTCCCAACAGGACTTTTCCTGCCACAATTTTTCCGGCCATCACTTATTTGAAAATCTTCATCCTTTTCCATTTCAATGTCATTTCCTCCCCAAAAGTTTTTTTTTTCTTCTTTGATGGTTGTTGTTGCTTCTTTCCGTCATTTTTTTGCTGTTTCTTTTCATTTGAACTTCTTGTTAACAATTCTTGTATTTTTGTTCTTTCTTGTCGTCACCCCAGCCGTTGTCTCCTGTCGCTCGTCAGTCTGTTTTACTCTTATTAATCTCTGTTTGTCTCTGTGGCCTTTTAGAGTTTTTTTTCTTTTCCTTTTAATACAGGGTTTTCTTTTGCTTAGAATCTAGATGTTCTTCTCTTGAACTTTAATTTTCATCTCTCTCTCTCATGTTCCTTTTCTCACTCTTTTTTCTTTAAATTTACTCTCTCTCTCTCCTCTTTCTCTCTCTAATTTTACTATTCTCTCTTTCTCTCTCTCTCTAATTTTCCTCTTCCCTCACTCTCTAATTTTCCTCTTTCCCCTCTCTCTCTCTAATTTTCATTTTCCATCTCTAATTTTCCTCTTCCTCTCTCTCTCTCTCTCTTTCTCTCTCTCTCTCTCTCCAATGTTCCCTTTCCCTCTCTCTCTAATGTTTCCCTTTCTCCTTCTCTCTCTCTAATATTTGCCCCTCTCACTCCAATTCTCTTTCTCTTTTTATACTTAATGTTCATCTCTCTCTATATACTCAATGTCCCTCTTTCCCCTCTCTCTCTATACTTAGTTCCTCTCTATATATACATAATGTTTCTCCCTCTATTTAATGTTCCGATTCCCCCTCTCTCTCTACTTTAATATTCCTTTTTTTCTCTTTCTTTATGCTTAATGTTTCTCTTTCCCTCTCTCTTTCTAATTTTCCTCTTACTCTCTCTCTATCTCTTTCTAATTTTCCTCTTCCTCTTTTTCATCTTTCTCTTGGATCCATTCTTCATAAAGGAAGCAGAGTTATAATTTTACCACAAAAATGTTGTCAACCTGACCAAGATCATAAAAATAAAAATATATTGTCTTCATGACAGATAATATTTTACAACTACAATAAATCTTTGATGTATCAAAATTAGTCGCTTTTTATATTTTTGACAAAATTTTACTCAATCCAAGATGAAATGAAAGAGTGTGCAGCATGGTGTAGCTTTCAATCCTATTATATAAAAGCTGTTGTCACTTTCTGTCACGCTAAAGCAAACAGATATATAAACTTAATGAAATCCTGCCGTGATTCAGCCGGCTAACCTGGAGGTAGGCAGGTAAGTAGCATATCCGTGAGACCAACTTTATGCTGCTTGTAAACTGGGTGAAATCAAGTTAGAAGTTGGTGACTAACCAAGCAAACAGCAGGCACAGCTTTACTTTGCCTGCCACTGCTTCTGTTTACATCGAGTATGGAGTACTGGACAAAGCCAAATGGAGGGAAATGGTGGGGTCAGAAGGGTGTATTGCATAATTTATCAATACATAATATAAACAATAGAAACCGTCACATCTTTTGGCAGCATTAAAAAATTGGAAAAAGGGCTGATCAATGAATAAGTTACTTCTCTTGTCTTTTGTTGGGCATTTTGTTAAAATTTTCAAAAAACAACTGGACACAAACTAAGGGATCAATTTAGCATAAACTTAAATTGTAAATTGAATCCCCCACTAAAAACCTATTTGGGGAGGAATTTTCAAAAAACAAAAAAAGCAGGAGTAAATGTTAAAATTTTCAGCCCTCTAGCACCATTGATGTGGCATGTACACATGATACATACCCAGCCAGCCAGCCAGCCAGGAAGACCAACTTGAAAACTGAAAGAAACCTTTGTTGACAGTTTTGATGACAGTTCTGGTTGACGGTTTCTAATAATCCTGTCATTTTTTATAGTTACTATGCTAGTTTAGTAATTATTTCTTGTTGGTGAGTGAAGAATGTCTTACACTATTTAATTTACTTAAAATCTTTTTAGTATACATTTATTGGTAAAAAGATTCGATAGTTTCTTTATTAACTTTAGAGATAATTGCAGAAATATGTTTTGTTTTATTCAGTGTTCAAAAGAAAAATTTCTTGTCTGAGAAAAATACACTATATTTATTTATTTTTCATAGGGAAAGTAACTTCAGCATGATGATCATTAGATATATTTTCCTAATCTGGAATAATAAGTCTGTACATCTCCTCCACACCCAGTAAAACCTCTGATGTTTGTGATGCTGTTATCTTTGATTTCGTCATGTTATGATATTTAGTTGGATATTATTAAATTTGTTTTTGTGATGTTGTTAATCTTTGATTTTTCCCTTGACCACTGTTCTCTTGGGGTACTTTCTGCCAAATTATTTACCACCCCTTTCTGTTTGCACACTGACCCCCCTCACCACCCTTAAAGATGAAAGTCAGATCAACACTACATGCAAAAAAAACCAAATCAAAACTATAAAAAAACCAAACAAAAAGCATTTTGTTTGTTTGTTCAAGTCCTCTGTATGTGTTGTGTATATTTTCAGTGGGAAGGGTTTTGACCCTGTCAGGCTGGATTGGGTCAGGTCAACCTGCCAAAAATCTTTGCACACACGCTCTCTCTGTCTCTCTCCTTCCTTCAACCAAATGAGAAGAATAAAAGAAAATAAAGAAATCAAGTGAAATTAAATAAGGGAAGCTAACTTCTAGTGGCTACCCACACAGTGGATGCCACAATTACACACAAACCATCTTTTGTGAGTGTTCGGCCCATTGTGAGGCCTTTAACAAGCAAAAAAGCCGTTTACCTTGAAAAGGCAACCCACTGCACAATAAATGGCATATGTTTCAAAGGAATACAGTCTGCAGAAAAAGGACGGAATGAAAAGAGAGAAGGATGGTGGAAAAAAATGCAACTTAAAGAAAAAAAAGCAAAGCCTACAAAAAAAAAGTGCGCGTGTGTGTTGGCGTTTTCTATATACTGAGAGATCAAGGAAAATGTATGAGAGAAGAAAAAATCATTCACGTATGTGTGTGTTTGATGTGTGTTTATATGTGTTCAGCTTCTCCATGTTAGCATGTCCATGTATAGAGAGATTAAGGCAAATGTATGGGAAAGAAAAAAATCATTTATATATGTGTGTGTTTATATGTGTTGGGCTTCTGTACGTAATTTGCACACAGAAATATATATATATGATGATAGGAAAAGACAATGTGGAGACT
>VCCN01005109.1:6177922-6190957 GCA_006491835.1 Architeuthis dux | reverse complement strand
CTGCTCAAATTCCATAATGACCCCTGCAATCTCAGGAAATAACAACGGATTTTGTGCTTATTCAAATAATTATGAGCAATACTTTTTTTTATGTATAAATTATCATTGATAAACAAGTATTTGAACAAGCACAAGATCTGTTTTTATTTCCTGAGATTGCAGGGGACATTTTGGATTTTGAGCTTGGGGTTGAGTCAAAATTAACTTACTGGTTTGGTAACTCTTCCATGTAGCAATCCGAGCTCATCTTTTTTTCATTTAACAATTTAATTCTATTAAAAAGAACATTTTCCAGAAATTTAGCATCCAGAACCACAAAATATGATTAAATGCATGCCTTGTTATGCTGATTACAAAAAATTTGGTTCTTCTTGCGTAATGTTCCTGGTTTTAACTCTCAAAACCAGGCAATTAGAAGTAAAATGGCTGTTTGTTCAAATACTGATTTTAAAGACAGGTATTATGCTTGAACATGTGTATACATGAGTGAATTGTCAAACTCCAGTACAAAGTCTGAAGTTGACTTTGTTTTTCTACAGTAACAAGAACAACAAGAACAAGAATAATCCTCAGCAAATTAGTGGTGTAAACTGATATGTAAAATTCACATTCCGTACCGTGATTTGAACTCACGGCCAACTGATTGCCAAGAGGCTGTCTTACTGACTGAGCTGAATTGACAAGTCTTAGATATTAACAAACATTTATCATACAGATATGGATTATTTCATTCTAATAAATAAATACAGTTATATAAAACAACAATTAAGTATAATCTTTTATTTATTATATATACAATACAAATGTAGCAGTAATCATCTTCAGCCAGAATAGAAATTGGAGTGGAGTTTGACCCTGCCAGTCTTGTATATATTTATAATCATGTGCATGAATACATATATGTGAGTATATGAGAGCTAAAATTCACATTGCAACAGATGCAAATGATTTTAAGAAGAATTATGATGTTTATGACACCACCGCAAATATTTAAGGCCCTAGATATTGTGTAAATATGATTGTTATGATGTGTGCATGTAGATACAAATTGTATACTTATTTCTTTCACACTAAAATAAAATGTTCTGAAAATGTATTAGATTTTGCTTTAATATTAGTGCCCAATTTTCAGCACAAAATATTTTTTTAACTCCACCATCACCTTCGAAGCAGCTGTCTGAATCTCTATATATCTACCTGATTCTTTGCACATCCAAAAAGTCATGTATTATGAAATCTTATTTATACACATAATCAACAGACCTCCCCTCCCCTAAACACATGCGGACGTGATGTTAACAGCAAAATTTATTCATGCAATATACATACATTGGTAGCACTGCATGGATAATGCTAGGCAGCAGATGTTGAACCTGGTACCTCTTGCCATCCATAAAATTTAGTTAGCTTTTTTGTCTTTCGTATCATGGTGGTGTGATTGACAAATAATCTTTGTCAGATTCTGCACTCATTGACACTATGATTTATCTAAAATAGAATGTATAATGTGTGTGTGTGTTTGGTTGAAATGATCATTTTCAATGCAATGAAAACTGAATTAACCCATTAGAACCCGGACACATTTCTACCTGAAGGAAAATTATGTGGGATATAAAACAGACCAAATGGACGACATGGAACACATTTCTGGAGTTTTTTTTAAAATCGGACTCTTAGTGTTCGAGATTTGTAATCTGTAACATATGTCACATTGGGCATTTAGGGCAAATTTTCTCATCATTTGAACATACATCAGCTTGACAGATTTTGTTTGCTTAGTAACACTGTCTTTTCATATGCATTTCCACAACACATATCAAATTTATAACTTTGCTTGTTAGATTTAACAACAAATTTATTTTTCAGATGTATTTTATAACACAACAAATCTGAAAACTGAATAAAAATAAATATGACTGCCTCATATTAGAGGTCTTCTCAACAACCTACTGTAGAAAATTGTTTCAAATTATATTTTATTAATAATTTAATTAATCAGACATTATTTTTTATATTTACAGTGGTTTAAATTAGTGTTCACAAAATGAATAAAAAATAGGAAGAGA
The DNA here is from genome assembly GCA_006491835.1 of Architeuthis dux. NCBI lineage: Eukaryota > Metazoa > Mollusca > Cephalopoda > Oegopsida > Architeuthidae > Architeuthis > Architeuthis dux. The sequence continues at coordinate 6,188,891 of VCCN01005109.1, read as the reverse complement.
TTGTATGTGACACTGGTGTCACAGTGGTTTCTTATGGGTTAAGACTAAATAGATGTTTTTATAATTTATGAAATTTCTCAAAAAGATACCTAAATACCTTTCGCGAGAGTTGAACAAATGACTCCTGATTGATGAGGCTGATACCCTAAAACTCTGAGCGATGAAGCAAGTTACAGTTATGGGATATTCTCCCCTCTATGGTGATTGAAACCTTTGAACAAACTGAACTTAAAATCATGTAGTTCACCTTTCATAACATCAAAAACTGGGTAAAGTTTTACACCTCTGATGTTCTTATCATTGGGAAATTCCTTGAAGTGTATTGATAATACTTATACCAAATTACCATTCTTTTTTCAGCACAATGGCCAGATGAATGTATGATTTGAGAAGTTCTTTTTGCTTTATTTGATAAATTTCTATCATTTCCCCAGAAAAACAAAAAAACTTTTCATCTACAGGAGGTCATAATCTTCAAAATCTTGCTCATAATTTAAGGCCATTGTCTAATAAACCTTTTCAAACATTTCTTTCATCCTTCCACAGTCAATTTGTCCATATTCACTCAATACAACTTATTTTATCTTGACATTTTATCTTTCCCCTTTGAAGGCACTTTAAAAGCATAACAAAACAAAACAATCTTTGACAATACATCGTGATCAGAATTGACTTCTTCACAGAATAATGTGCTATCAAAGGCTTCTGCTTATTATACTAATATACAATAGCTATTGAATCCAAGTACCCAACTCCTATGCATATATAATTAGAATTAACATTCTAATATAATTTTCTTCCTCTTCAACCAGACTTTTTCCCTTGCTAAGATTTTAGGATTTTGTCTTTGAAAAAGAGCGTAAATCTTTTTGCTGTTTAAAGTATTCATAATTACACTTTTATTAAAGATTTTTTAAAAAGCTGTAAAAAGCTGCCCAGGTATAATGTGCTAAAATGATGATATTTTTGTATCTTTTGATAAAGATTTTATGGTTTCTCTTTATTTAATTATAGAGTGTGGTTCCAAAACGCAATAAGCACCATTTAAAAAATAAATGTGTTTAATTAGATTAAAAATCAAATTCTGGATTTGAATTTTTAAATTTTATTACAACCTTTTTATACATATGCAGTCTAAAGATTTGTAGTTAAATAAAAAATTCAAATCCAGAATTTTATTTTTATTTTAATTAAATGCATTTATTTTTTAAATGGTGCTTATTGTGTTTTGGAACCAGACTCTTCAATTTTATTATGGCAATTTGGTTTGTACTGTTGAATAAATAGTTGTAGCAGTAAGAGCAAGAGAATGAAGAATGAATTGGAAAGAAAGTTACCTTGAGTTTAGGTTTCTGAATTTGACATCTGATTGCTACTCATTTTATAATGATGAAAGTTGGAGATGTACTTTATGGCAAACGAATTCAGTTTAAAAAACAACAAAAAAACATCTCAATCCAAATATATCGGTGAATTCTTTCCCACTGCTATTAATGAGTAGATCATATAAAAAAAAATGCTTCAATACAAATGTTGTATGGCAATGATCAGTAAGCGAATACTGCTGGCCGATATTAGTGGGTTCAATCCTCATTGGATCTCCCACTATTGTGGTCTGATGCAAAACTGCTATGTTAATACATAATATGAAAAAATGACGCATGTTGTATAGCAATGATCAGCAAGCTAATCTTGCTGAGCTTTGTTAGTGGGTTTGATCCTCATCGGATCTCCCAGTATAGATGGTCTGATACCAACTCATGCTAAATTAACATATATTTATAAAATGAGCAGTGCCATCGTTTTGTTTTTCTGTCTGTAACACTGGACTCTCCCACTGGGGGTGGGGGTACAAATTTTGTTGATAAAAATACCTCCTACCACCATTTGAAACTATGGACTCTTCAACTGAAATAAATTCATCATTTTCTTTAATTAAAAAATGTTTCATAGAAATTCAAATATATCCGTGAATTTTGTTAATAAATCTCAACACATTGCCCGTTACCAGAGACAAAGAGCTTGAAGGTTCTCTCTCTACATTTTAGGGTGTTGCCTCAATCTGAGCAACAATCACGTCAAACTGGAAGAAATTATATTTTTAACACGAGCTCACCATTTCTGCTCATTTTAAAAACTATAACTATTATAATTAACATTACTGACAATATACACACATACACACACAGATTTATTCTTTACATGTATATGATTGATATATCCTATTAATAACTGATTCCCCCCCACACCTAAAAGTAATTAATGATTCTCTTTGTCGAGGACATAATAAGCAATCAATAATAATATTCTGTGTCGTCTTTTTTACCTGATTACCTCCTAACAGTTAAGATTTATCTTTTATGAATTCCTACTGAACAATTTATGGTAGTCTGCTGTGCCCCAGTAAGTTCTACATAATAGAAAATCATATCTAATTTCCCCTAGGAGATTAACAATGACAAACTTTGACCAATCATTGTCTGGTCTACACAAGTCCCTCATTCTTTTTACCTTATTCCCACTGATCAGTTAATGATTGCTTATCTTCAGTGTATTAACAGGGCCAGATTAAGCCAGTGTCGTGCCTCTAGCATATGTTATAAAGGGGCCCCAAATTAAGAAAATATGCATAAATATTAAAACTACATTTTTACTTGCAAAGTAATTAAATTTTTTGATTTACTATACAGCCAGATAATACAGCAAATATATCTGACATATCAGTAATAGAACATTTTTAGAACATTTTATTTTAGTGCCAAAAAAAAACAGTATACAGTTTGTATATACAAGCACACATCATAACAATCATATTTACACAATATCTAGGGCCTTAAACCTTTTAGTGTGAACAAAAACAGTATACAGTTTGTATATACAAGCACACATCGTAACAATCACATTTACACAATATCTAGGGCCTTAAACCTTTTAGTGGGAAAAAAAACAGTATACAGTTTGTATATACAAGCACACATTGTAACAATCATATTTACACAATATTTAGGGCCTCAAATCTTTGCAGTGGTGTAATAAACATCATAATTCTTCTTAAAATCATTTACATCTCTTGATAGCACTATATATTCCGGTAATCTATTCCAAAGTCCTACCACCCTATTGCTAAAAAGGAATTTTCTGATATTCAGTCTACTTCTATTTGTTTCTACCGTATACGTGTGGCCTCTCAGTCCCTTGTACCCCCTTCTAGTAAAAAATACAACAGGGTTTACTACTATTAAGTCTCCCCAATCTCTCCTAATAGTATTACTTTGTTTCTCTTTTGATCTTTGTGCAGTGGCTATGACTGCAGTTTCAAATACCTTCGTTTTTATAGGTTGTATATGTATCACAAAGATACCACACTCCCATTAATTTTTGTATTAAAATAATAACTCGAATTAAAGGTGATAATTCGCTAAAGTTGCTAACCTTAATCAACCAGTAAAAGATTATCTACAATATTCAGATATTTACCTTATTCTCATATGACAATTTCTTTTTTGAATCAGCCTTTGATTGATTGATCAGTTGGTTTAGTGGCATATCAACACTTGATGGGTAATCTAATGACAAAATCAGTTTAATATTCCAAAAAAATAGAGTCTTGCGACTTTGGTGAAAGGTTATTTTTTTAAAACTAGAATCTTGCAATTTTGGTGAAAAAACAGGTGGTCCCTGTTTGGGGGGAGAGGGTCTTACCCCCCTGCAGCGGATGCAGTCGGCATATTCTATGTCCCAGCCGACAGAGCCAAGACCCTGTTTGGAGGGGGGGTGTCTTACCCCTCTGCAGCGGATGCAGTCGGCATATTCTAGGTCCCAGTCGACAGGGCCAGATCAGCCTTTGAGGTCCATTGTTGGATACAGGCATTACCAAAGTAAGTGTAAGACATTTGGGGCAGGTGTGTGGGCCTTACCCTGCTACACTGGCCAATGAAGTGTTGGCAGTGGAGAAGAAACGGATATCTTTCCTAAAGGCATTAATGCAAAGTGGATGCAAACTGTCTCAATCAGAGATTGAACTTGGTTCGCTGGTCCCATTCTCTGTGCAGCCACAGCACCTCCTTTGTAATAAATAATGCTCCTTTTGCTTCATTTTGACATCACATGGAGCACAACTCCACTCTGTCTCGGGCCATCACCTTGTTCCTACATGACTGATCAGGATATTTTAGCTCTGAGTCCTATAGGTGCAGCTGCTGCCACCTTTTATGATCATCAACCAAGGTATTCAAAATTGGTGAAAGGGAACCGGTTATTTGTATCTGATTTTTACATCTTTGCTGACATTCAACACACATTGTTATTCAATTTTAGGCCGAAAAAATGATAGTTATCTGCTGTGTGGATTTTAATCTTGTTAATTTATTCCCTCTTGGGCTCAAAGCTTGGTTCAAATAAATAATAAATAAACAGGTCTGGTTAGTCACTCAATAGAAACTGTCACTTGACCAACATCTTTTGGCAGTATGCCGTGTTGGGGTGATCAGTTAAAAAATTGGAAAAAGGGGTCATCAATGAATTAGTTACTTCTCTCACCTTTTGTTGGGCACTAATTTTCAAAAAGCAAGCGTGAATCCTGCTGGACACTTACTAAGGACCAAATTTAGCATAAACTTGCATTGCAAATTGAATCCCTTACTAAAAACCTATTTTGGGGGGGAATTTTAAAAAGACAAAAAAAATGTTTTTTCTAGACATAAAAAGGAGTAAATGTTGAAATGTTCAACCCTCTAGCTCCATTGGTGCAGCCTGTATGAATGATACATAGCCAGCCAGCCAACCAGCCAGCCAGCCAGCCAGCCAAACCAACTTAAAAACTGAAGAAAACTAGTTTGACAGTTTTGGTTGATGGTTTCTAATAAATGGGTAGAACAAGTATGCTTTGAAAATGTCCATTTCTAGTTGTTTTATTGATAAAGGATGAAAAAAAATTCAATCCAATCATCTGAATAAAAAAAGAAATCAAAAACTATGATAAAAACACCAATTTGTTTTCTGATATAAAATTAATAAAAGAGCGATAGTTTTTTGCCGCGTTAGCTTTGTTTGCTGGTGGGGGAGGGACATAAAACTGACCTTTATTACCAGCCCTATATCATCACAATTGTATCAGATCCATTCTAACCACTGAAAAATTCTGAGGTATTTATATGGATTGGATAATTATTAAATAGAAAATGTTTTTCTCACTAATGCTGTAGAATTAACAAATTATTGGAATTCTTCCTGAAACGTCCCCTCCCCATTTCTAAATTAGGATTATCTCATTACTCCTATATTGGCAGTCAGTGCTCATCACATCAACAGCACAACTGTTCTCTTTAAGATATAATTGAATTAAATGAAAAAAATCAAGTAAAAGGATTTTAAAAAAGTAACAAATATCTTTTCTGTTTGGATAGACCCTTGGCTACAGCCATATTTCTTCTTTTGAAAGGGGAATGGAAGATTTTAGATGTCAATTTTAATGATTATATATTGCTGGCAAGGCACAGACATGCTTATTTCTGACAATAGTATTGTCATTTGTTTTTTAACTTGTAAATTATGTTCTTATTTACAGTGGTCAGAATGCTGTAATTAAACAAATATTAATCTTTTCAAATGGAATTAAAATGTATCGTTTCTTGTCTCACTTTAAAATGAGCAGCTTGTAATGTCCATGGGCAGATGAGAACTCTTTGTTTAAGGGGGGCAGAAGACTTGATTTGCCCGAAATTTTACACAGATTAAAAACACAAGTACTAATTTCCAATAAAAGTCTTTTTATCAATTGACGATGCACAGTTAGTACAAATTACACAACAAGCAACTTAAAAGAAATATTGTTTTCTGCCTTTCTTGGCAGCAAAAATATTAATTGTCGAAATTTTCCCCGCACTGTTTTGCTCCCTGCTCCCACTTGTACGCCTATGGAAATGTCCACAGACTCTTTGAGTTTGGCTTTTGGTAGGAGCGAACCTTGCATTATCCTGATGGAAAATTACACCCTTTCTTTTAACTAATTCTGCACACTTTTCAGCGATTGCTGCCTTCAGTTGGGAGCAGTACTTGTTTGAATCAATCATTTGATTCTCTGGAAAGAGCTCATAGAAGACTCCCTTCCAAACCTACCATATACACAGTATCACTTTGTTTGAATGAATACTGGCTTTTGGTACATTTAGTGGTGGTTTATGTCACTTGCCCAGAAATCTCTTGCATTCTTGCATTCCATAATGGCCGGGGAAAAGTGTCCAATTTATCATTATAGTTACATTGTAAATAGAACCCCTACCCTAAAACCTTAAAAAATCAACTTTTTTCCAACTGATAAATTCTCTGGGGAAACAAAGGTCTTATGGATTGAAAACAGAAAAATTACTTGTGAAATTTTTTTCTATTTTTAAGAGGCCGGACTGTTCTTGTTCAGTAGTGCCCAATTTTCTATTACCTTACGTGAAGCAATTTTTTAAAAAAAGATTCAAATGACAAACATATGTAGAAAATTATGAAAAAATATTTTTCCTATGTTGTAGTTACAATATAAATTTGACATCTTTTTTATTCCTCACATACTCAAATTTTTAGCCTCGAAAAAAAAGAAAGGTTTAGGCATGTATTGCGTTATATCTAATTTGAAGTAAAATTTTCCTAAAAATTTGTATCTAGCGTTTTACAGAGCAATTTTTGTGACTCAGTGTAATTAGAAAGGTTACTCAAAATAAATGTCTCTACAGGATGACATAGATTTTATTAAAATTGGTTGAGTTTTACAAAAGTTATTACAAAATTAAAGTTGTCAGTTTGTATAAAAACTCAACTTAATCATATTATGGGTAGAGCACTAAATGTATCTGCCCAATTTCTCCTTGTGTTCTGTTCCATTACTAGATAATTTGACATAGGTCTAATCACTGGGATGTCACAGTGGTAGATAGGGGGATAAATATGCAGTCCGGAAACCACTTTTACCCATTATAGCAAAGGCTGCTACACCCACCATCAACCTTGACAAGAGCTTGTCTCATGTTTTATATACAAATCAATGATAAATTTAAGCATTGTTTTTTGTAAGATATTTTAAAGTTTTCTGCTGAACTGTTTCTACAAGATATAAACAACATTATGTTGGCAGCCAGCCACAAAATTAAATAAATAGCATTAAACCGAAAAGAAAGAAAAAATGCATTGGTAAAAATAGTTTTTAAAAGTATATTATAATTAGTTTAATGTGATATTTCAAGTTTTAATTGTAGTGAATGTCTTCTGAGCAACTAAACTACTCTTTTCAAATATTTCAATAAATTTCACTGCTTTTGCCAGTGGTTCTCAAACTGTGTGCTGAGGCACAATAGTGTGCTAAAACTATCTCCCAAGTGTGATGCGTACATTTTTCAAAATACACAAACATATATTTTGAGCCTCAAATGTGTCCAATATGGGTATTATATGTCCCGCTTCCACCACAGAGTTGCCAATCTAGGGGTTTTATCACTAGATTTTGTGAGATCTGAACGTTTTTGCAAACATACAGGGTGTCACGGAAGTAACTCCTGAATTGTCCCAAAATGAATGCCAGTTCTAAGGGAAGCAACTATTAAATTATTATTAAAAGCAACTAAATAGTTGCTTCCCTTAGATAGAACTGGCATTAATTTTGGGACAAATTGGTTGTTACTTATGGGACACCCTGTATATTAGTATGCTGATATAAAAGGTTAGTTCATTGACTTACAGTACACATCTTCATTACTATATTAATATTTTTATGGAGTAAAGAGTTGTTGTGCCACGTAAGTCAAATATATTTCTTGGTGTGCCGTTATACAATAAAGTTTGAGAACCACTGCTATAGGCACTTCTTTGTTATGCAGTACTTTTGTTTTTAATGAAAAAAAAGCATTTCCTTTAGTTTTGAGAGAATATTTTTCATGCCAACCAGCAAGAGAAAAAGAAAAAATTAAAAAAAACAAAACAAAACCTGCTTTTAGTCAAAAGGACTCCAAAACATTTTTATTCATTTTTTAAAATTTTCTTTTTAATTCTCTGAAACTTAATCTTGAGTCTGGAGTAAAATTAACATGATTCATGATTGTGTGACCCTAAATTTTTATAACCCCAAGTTACTTACTCTGCCATTTGGAAGATCCTGTAGCAAGTAATTAACATTTGTTATGTGAGATTGCCTGCTTCTCACCAGGGGTGGGGGGAAGGGAATAGTCGAAGATTGTCCACTGGCACAGGAACACATCTGATCTGGGATCCCTCTTGTCAGGTTACAAGAAAAGAAAACCCTGGGATTTCTTTTTATTTATTAGAAATCAAATTCCTGGTTGTCTTTTGATGGACTGGCTATTTTAATCTATCAACTTTTCATTGTAGATCAGGTATTTTTTATTGTCTATCTTTCTAAGAGAAATCTTCCTGGTTTTAAAAGAGCTTACATTTTTTAAAATTGTTATTAGAAACCATCAACCAAAGCTGTCAACATAGGTTTCTTCGGTTTTTAAGTTGGTTTGGCTGGCTGGCTATGTATGTATGTATCACAAGTACAGGCCGCACAAATGGAGCTAGAGGTCTGAAAATTATTATGTCCAGGAAAAACATTTGTTTTTAAATTCCCCCCTAAATAGGTTTTAGTTGGGGGTTTATAGAATAAGTTTATGCTAAATCGGTCCATTAGTTTGTGTCTGGCAATTCACACTTGTTTTTGGAAAATACAGACTTTTTAGTGATCACTGCCCAACAAAAGGTGAGAGAAGTAACTTATTCATGAATTATGAACCAAAACTGTCAACATAGGTTTCTTCAGTTTTTAAGTTGGTCTGGCTGGCTGGCTACGTATGTATGTATTATGCATACAGGCCGCATCAATGGAGCTAGAGGGCTGAAAATTTAAACATTTACTCCTTATTATGTCTAGAAAAAGGTTTTTGTTTGTTTTTGAAAATTCCCCAGTGAATAGGTTTTTAGTGGGGGGTTCAATTTGCAATGTAAGTTAATGCTAAATTGGTCCCTTAGTTTGTGTCAGGCAGCATTCACGCTTGTTCTTTGAAAGATTCTGACATTTTTAGTGATCAACACCTAACAAAAGGCGAGAGAAGTAACTTATTCATTGATCACCTCATTTCCAAATTTATGCCAAATTGATCAATTGTGTCCAGCAGCATTAATGTTTGTTTTTTGAAAATTCAGACTTTTTTAGTGATCCTTAACCAGGGAGGAGTAACTTATCCATTGATCACACCTTTTTCCAATTTTTAATTGATCACCCCCAACATGGCATGCTGCCAAAAGACATTGGTCATGTGATGGTTTCTATTGAGTGACTAACCTGACCTGTTGTCATTGGAAATAAGTTTTTACTCAGTTTTTGTATTCTTTGTGGAAATTAAAGTGCCATTTGTTTAGTGACGCACATTGTTCATTTAATGATGGATACTGTGTTGACTCTCCAGATCTCTCTCAAAGACATTGGTCATGTGACGGTTTCTATTGAGTGACTAACCAGACCTGTTCTCTTTAACTGTGGTCATTTTATGACCAAAAAAAAAGATTTTTGTAAGTAATGGATATTTGTAAGTAATCAATACATGAGTAAGTAATAATGAAGTGAAATGAGATATTTTTTGTATACTTTTTACACTTCCTCCGCATTTCATCAAAAGTGCAACTGTAAATAAGCTGAGAGCTTTTTTATTTAAAAATAAAAAGATTCAGAAAACAAACATTGTACATAAAAATAGACAAAGGTATTAGGAAGAACAAACCAGTAGATCATTGACATTTGATTAAAAAAAGAAAAATGGTTAGTCACTCAATAGAAAATGTCACATGACCAACATCTTTTGGTAGAATGTGGTGTTGGGGGTGATCAATTAAACAATTGGAAAAAGGGATGATCAATGAATAAGTTAATTCTCTTGCCTTTTGTAGAATCACTAAAAAGTCTGAATTTTCAAAAAAAAAGAGTGAATGCAGCCGGACACAAACAAGGGACCAATTTAGCATAAGGTTACATTGTAAATTGAACCCTCCACTAAAAACATGATTTTGAGGGGAGGAATTTTCAAAAAACTAAAAAAGGTTTTTTCTAGACATAGTACAGAGTAAATTTTCAGCCTTCTAGTTCCATTGGTGCAGCCTGTACATGCAACACATACATAGCCAGCAAGCTAGACCCACTTAAAAACTGAAGAAATCTATTTTGTCTGTTTTGGTTCATGGTTTCTAATACAAACATTATTTGAATTGAAATCTCTTTATAGATAGATAATTGTTTAGTAGCAAATGATTTTATAAAAAAATATACCTTGTTATTTTTCTGTATAAATTTCAAATTGTTACCAGACACAAACAGATGGGTCATTTTTAATAAAGACTTATTATCATTTTAAATCACAAGGATTCAATATTGCTGTTCATGAGAGGTGGAGTGCTAACCTTTTTGGTGCTGGAGTTGACAACTTTTTAGATACCAGAGCGTTTTGTCTCATTCATTTATTTTGGCTTTCTAATTACACAGGTGCCAAAGCAGTTCCCAGGTGAGCTCTAGCAGCACTGCAGCCCTACTATTCATTTAGTTTAACATTGATATGTATTATAGTATATATTTTAAATCAGAACAATGAATTATTTTCTGATTCATTCAGTGGGAAAATTCAGTGGGAAATTTCAGATTGAAATTCAATACACACACACACACACACACACATAAGAATAATGATAAAGTATTTTTGGAAAAATACATAAAACACATATAAGAAAACAAATATATGTTGTAGAAAATATTTAATTAAGAGTGGTCATCTTAATTTTTCTCAATATAAATTGAACATAATACATTAACAGAAAATTCTGTCTGAAAACATTTTTTTATTGGACTAGAACATTTTTTAAATTTGAATTTTTGCCAGATTCGTCTGTAGGGTTATATTAGCAACTTAGAAATTATTCCAGGTACCAGTCTGAAGAATGCATTAAA
>VCCN01005109.1:6119810-6132050 GCA_006491835.1 Architeuthis dux | reverse complement strand
TGTGTGTGTGTGTGTGTGTTTTGTGCAAAATTTATAAATTGAAAACAGTACTTATAACATATATTGGTTTGGCCGAAAAGATTGTTCTGTGTTTGTCATTAAGTGGAATTTGGAACCTTTAATTATAACTGACTTCATTCAAAAAGATTAATTTTGATTGTCTTGTTTTGTGTGAAATAAAAATTGTCAAAATTGTCTAATTTTTGCTCATTGAAGATGGAGGAAAATCAGCAACATTTTCGACATATTATTCTTTTTTGTTTTAAGAAAGGTAAAAATGCGGATGTAACAAAAAAAAGAAGATTTGTCCAGTTTATGGGCTTATTTGTTTGTGAATAATTGAATGGGCCAAAGATAGTTTTCAAAGTTTCATACTGTCGATTTCTTGCTGAACAATGCTCCATGGTTGGGTCAACCAGTTGAGGTTGATAGCAATACAATTAGAACATTACTTGAGAACAAGCCTGGCTACTCCAGAGTCAAACCCTGCTCCTACTTCTACTTTCTTGCGTAATTCTACTATAAAATTTGGAGGTATGTAAGACATGTCAGTTTAGTGCAGGTGGTAACACACCAGGCTAGAAAACTCAGTAGTGAAATGCTAATTTTATATGTCAGGTTACTCCCCTATTTTTGGTGAAGATTGTTCTCATTCTTGTTGAATAGGAAAGTCAACTCCAGTAGTGGATTGGAGTTTGACGATAAACAAAATATCCAAATTGAGCATTGAAAATCATTTACAGCAGCTTGGTTATTTTAGTCACTTTGATGTGACATAACATAAGTTGAACAAGAAAAAAAACTCACTGAACCAGATTTAAATGCTCTGTTTTTCAAATAAATTATAACGAGCAATGAAAAGTGGATACTATAGCTTGAAAAAGAGAACAAACAGGTCCAGTTAGTCATTCAATAAGAACAGTCACATGAACAACGTCTTTTGGCTGCATGCGTGTTGGGGGTGATCAATTAAAAAATTTGAAAAAGGGGTAATCAATGAATAAATTACTTCTCTTGCCTTTTGTTGGGCAGTGATCACTAAAAAAGTCTGAATTTTCAGAAAAAAAAGCGTGAATGCTACCAGACACAAAATAAGTGATCAATTTAGCATAAACTTAGATTGCAAATTGAACCCCCCCCCCACTAAAAACCTATTTAGAGGGGGAATTTTAAAAAAACAAAAAAAACGTATTTTCTAGACATAATAAGGTATAAATGTTGAAAGTTTCTGCCATTTAGCTGCATTGGTGCAGCCTGTACATACATAGTCAGCCAGACCCACTTAAAAACTGAAGAAACCTATGTTGATGTTGACAGTTTTGGTTGATGGTTTCTAATAGGAAGTTCATCTCAACAACCACCAAAACACCTGTAACAGATTAGTCCAACAATCTGGAAAATATGAAATTATACTAACTAAAATTATGTCTAGATAAGTAGTAGTAGAACCTGATTACAGGTAGGTGAATCAATCTTAAATTGTTTTACTACACTAATCATAAAAGTCTTTTGCTGTATTTTCATGTTGACTTTTAGACTTTGAAGTAAAAGTACCAACTTGTAATTAAGTTTCTGCACAGTCTTTAAAATGTTCTTACAATTTCACACACACTAATGAAATTAGTCAGTGCCAGCATCAAAGTGTGACTATTTCTCAAGTATAAAGCCATAGATAACTGAGTTAGTACTTGCTGTAACAAATTTCACTCACCTCTAACAAACTCATTTAATACACACAGATCTTAATGACCATCTGCATTGATTAATCAAGGGCGATATAGTTCAATAGACAGGTCACATAACTACTGCCCTCAAGGTGAAAGGTTCAAGCTGCAGGGCCTGGTTAAGATAGGTTTATTAATCATCATATGCTGGGAGAAAATCATTTATTCAAATATTATGCTCATATATAAACATGAGAATTTTCTTATGTATATTAATGAAGAACAAATAACACCAAGTCTTCAGTCTTTCTCAGAATTATTACCATATTTAGCAAAAGTATGATTTGTATAATTTCTATTTCAAATTCAAATCTTTTCAAGCTCTACCTTGAGGTATTTTGTGACTCTTCCCAGTACTCAGGTAGTTATTGGGATGACAGTCACTCTTTTTAAAATATTCTTTTTGTGTATTTTGGTACTTTTCTATTTCCTGTTTGTACTTTACATGTACTTGGTTGTTTGTTGGTACAGCTATTCAGTGTATCATCTATTTCTTCAAAATAATGATTTAATCAGGTGATATTTTCAAAAACATGCAACAGTTTATGTTGTGTGCATGTCATTCAAAACAGGTTTTGGTCTGCTCTAACTTTTTAATAAAAACTTTGTTATTTTACTTATTATTTTTATTATTAATCACTGCTACCCACAACAGACCGGTTTGAACACTGTTGCTGAGTTTAGGTTATTCATGTGTTCTGACATTTGTATGTATTTTATCACCACCACTGCTTAATTTACAAGAAGAAGCATATATGGTGGTGATTCATAATTTCCCTTGGAATGCTAGTTACTTTATTATTATGACTTGTATGACTCATGGAAGATTTTCAGTAGGAATAGAACACAAAGTAATTCATATATGTTAATAACATAGAAAAGGAAGAAATAATTTACACTATAAATGTTAGCTTATTCATTTCCAAATTTACAAACATTAGATGGAAAAATATCATTATTCTAAATTTTCAATGATGAGGGATGAGAGTTCAATTCTCATTGGAAGTTTATTCTTTTTTTCATATCCATGCTGCTTATTTAACAATCATAGATAAACATGGCATAAACTTTGAAGTTGAGATAAAAAGCAACAACAATAAGATGAGAGAAAACCTATTCAAAATTAGTAATAATTAGCATTCAAGGGAAATTATGAATCACCGCCACCTATATATGCTGTGTTGGGGGTGGTCAATTAAAAAGTTGGAAAAAGAGGTGATCAATGAATAAGTTACTTCTCACGCCTTTTGTTGGGCTGTGATCACTAAAAAATCATCTAAAAACCTATTTAGGAGAGGAATTTTCATTGAATGGAGTGTGTGTGCAAAATTTCAAGTTTCTAGATAGGTACGTAGATACATATAAATGTCAGAACACATGAATAACCTAAACCCAGCAATAAACCAGTGTTGTGGGTAGCAGTGATTAACAACAATGGTTCATCAAAGAAATTCAAACAACTTAAGACTATTATGTCTACTACTAAAACTACTGGTTGTTTTTCTTTGCTTTGGCCTGCTGTTATATAATAAAACTAGACTAAATATCCGCTCGATTGGGCAGGATAAATTGCTGTGAGAAAAAATAGGTATTAATGAAATAGATAGATAGATAGAGGGAAAACAGATAGTGTTTAACTTAATTTGTTTTTAAAAAGTAATGTTTGTGACTTAGAGTTTTTTTTAATGATCTCAAATTAAACAAAAAAGTTGGCCCAAAAATGGGGCCATTTTAGCTTAAATTTACATTATAAATCGACCCCCCACTCCCACCCCTAGGGTATATTTTGGGTGATGATTTTCAAAACGATTTGATAAAATCCTTTCCCGGGGTCACATTGGTACACACAGAAAATCTCATGGTGTTTTGTTGTGTGGTTTTTGTAAATTTTACAATCTTGGAAAAAGATTGCTTAAAAGAAAATCAACATACCATCAATCTTCCTTTTTATCTCAGCCCCTCTCTATGAATGGTACCAAAGTACCCATTGTTAGCAAGATATCTACCTCTTACTCTCCCCCCTCTCTAAGAAAGATACAGAGTCTCCACTCGCTATGCGAATTAGCTATTTTTCAGCAGCAGATTCAGCTGAAAAAGCGGGCGCAGAATATATGTCCATTTTAACATGAATTTACCTTCCCCTTCCCACTTCCTAAACACATATTTTTGGGGGTGATTTTCAAAAACTAATTTGCTAAAAACCTTTCCCAGGTCACATTGGTACACACAGACAATTTCATGGGTCTATGTTGTATGGGTTTTGTGGTAGGCTGTCACATATGGACAGACAGACTTTTGGTGATCAGAAATCTATAAGATAGCAAGAAATTGAAACAAAGTTTAAATATTTGATTACAGAAAATATGTTACAAGAGTGATTGAAGTTTTGATACATTTTCTTCAGCCTTTCTCTGATCTAATTTAAACAAAATCTGTTAATTGATGAGAATGTTTAGAGTCAGTTTTACTTTGCAATGAAAGCAATGTCTGATTGATTGATTTCTAATTACATAATAATTCTGGAAGCAATCAGTATCTGCTTTGGTAACAAGAAAACTGACAAATAACATCCACAATTTGGACTTTAAAGTTTCTCGATCTCAGTTTAAATCAATAGATATGTAAAAGAGACAAAACTAAAAAACACTAGAGAGCACATACCTCTGCCATGTCATTGTCACTAAAAACTGAATGAAAATCAATTTATATACAGCTACGATGCAGAGGAGGTAACTGTAAAAGAATCCCAAAATTTAATCAATTCTTCTTTAGCCCATGGCCCAACCTTCCACAAAATGTCATTGACATTCATTGAGAACCTTTAGAGATATTGTAAGGACAAACAAAGTTGAAAGAGGTATTCACTCGTGTCTGTCCGTCTGTCTCTTTGTCTATCCAATATCTCCAAATGTTCACAATGAAATTTTCTGAAAGGGTGGGCCATGGGCTGTAGGAGAATTGATTACATTTTGGGGCAGATCCATGAATGTGTTTTTGATTGAGAGATTTTTTATTATGCAGCAGAGACGTACCAGGCTATGTGAATACATTTAAATATATGAAAAACATTTTTTTAAAGTAAAAGGATCACAAGGGAGAAAACTTTAAATGTACAAATATTGAGTTATCCCCCTTTTTAATAACTGTTCCTTTCCTAAAAATTCCAGTTTTTGATATTTTTCAAGTACAATGCAATTTCAAAATTATTTAAATACAGCCGTCATTTTTTGATGGCATGGGTAACCTATTATATAAGTAATAACTATACGTACATTTTTCTTTCTATTCAAATTCATTAGTACAATAAAAAAGATCTTAAAAGAAAACATTTATTTATTTATTCAATTTTATTTCTCTCTTTCTTTCTCTTATTTTGCACACCTGGTACCAAAAATTTTCTCAAGGTTTGATTGTTTACTGAGTCTATTGAATTTTTTGAAATTTCCCCCAGTGTTGTGTTAGCCACCAGGTTGAATAGTTTGAAGGTATCTCGATTTCAATACCTTTTCAGCAGAGAAACACCCTTGTATAAACATTATATTGAAAAGTGATATTAAAAGTTCCGTGGGACTTCTCTCCAGGTGTTGTTTCGCTTAGCACTCTCTCAATAGAAAGAACTTGAAATATTTTAAGATTAGGTCCTATTGAAGTTGAAAGAAAGAAAAGGAAAACAGTTATCGAAGGTCTAAATGGTTCTTTGGTTCTGCTTGCGGTTTGAAGTATTTGTTAGATGAATCGTAATGGACTCTATTCTTTTTACTTACAGTGAAGTAAGCCCAGGGCTTCCCATGAGAAATCAACTCTAGTTCAATGTTTGCTTCATTTTTGTTGTGCACTTCAGCAGAAGGCAATTCGTTCAATAGAAAATAAAAACAAGTTCTAAACAAATTCATATTTGATAAAGAATAACTGCCATCTACCTCCTTATGACATAAGTAAACTAATGAGTAATTGTACTTTTTAATATATTACTAGCAGAAAAAAACAAACAAAAAAAACCAAACCTGCACTTCTGAGTATTAATACAATGACTTAAAGCCTTATTTCTTTTTTCAGGGATTGCTCTTTCAACTGGTATAAGAATTTTTATGTTAGAGTAACAATGAAATCAAACAGGTCTGGTTAGTTACTCAATAGAA
The DNA here is from genome assembly GCA_006491835.1 of Architeuthis dux. Classification (NCBI taxonomy): domain Eukaryota; kingdom Metazoa; phylum Mollusca; class Cephalopoda; order Oegopsida; family Architeuthidae; genus Architeuthis; species Architeuthis dux. The sequence continues at coordinate 6,126,187 of VCCN01005109.1, read as the reverse complement.
ACCGTTACATGACCGACATCTTTTGGCAGCATGCTGTGTTGGGGCGATCAATCAAAAAATTGGGAAAAGGGGTGTTCAATGAATAAGTTACTTCTCTCACTTTTTGTTGGTTAGTGATCACTAAAAAAGTCAGAATTTTCAAAAAAACAAGTGGACACAAACCAAGGGATCAATTTAGCATGAACTTAGATTGCAAACTGAAGCCCCCCCCACTAAAAACGTATTTAGGGGGGGAATTTTCAAAAAACAAAACACTGTTTTTTCTAGATATAATAAGTAGTAAATATTGAAAATATCAGCCCTTTAGATGCATTGGTTCGGCCTGTATGTGTGATACATACAAATTCAGCCAGCCGGACCAACTTGAAAACTGAAGAAACCTATGTTGATAGATTTGGTGACAGTTTTGGTTGACGGTTTCTAATATATAATGATGTTATTCTTTTCTATTACTATTTACTTTAATTACATGATATTAACTTATATGAAGAAACATATTTTTAATGTAAGAAAATAACAATTCTTCTTTTAAAGAAAAATATAAAATTTAATAATTCTTAAGTATATTATAATTCCAACAACTATTGATAATATGATAAGTCTGAATTTTTCAAAAAACTAGCATAAATGCTGCCGGACACAAACTAAAACCAATTTAGCATAAACTTGCATTGTAAATTGAACCACCCCCAAAAACTTATTTGGGGGGGGGGGATTTTCAAAAAACCAATCAAAATGTTTTTTTTAGCCATATAAGGGGTAAATGTTTAAATTTGCAGCCCTCTAGCTCCATTGGTGCGACCTGTACACATACATACATACATACATGCATACATAGCCAGCCAGCCAGAATCACTTAAAAACTGAAGAAACCTAATTTGACAGTTTTGGTTGACGGTTTCTCACATGACAGAAAACATTTACTACAACAATTGGTACTTCTACTAACATTGCCTCCAAGACAGTTATTTGAGCTACTATAACAGCTATTATTACAACGACAAGTGCTACCATTACAAGGGCCATACTTTGGTGATTAAGTGGCAAGAGGAATAGTCTAAGTAGTCTAAGAGGGCAGAATATGCAGACTGATGCATAAAAAAAAGCACAGACAGTGTCGTCACATCATTACTTACTTGTCGTACCATGATGGTAGCTCTAGTGACAGTCGTTGTGGTCATTGGTTTTTTTGTTAAGTGGTTGAGCAGATGAGCAGATACCAACGTGTACCATCCACTCGATCAGGCCACACTCTCAGACGAGAAGCTTACTCTTGAAATTAACTAAGTAATGTCTGCCAAGTGTTTCCGGCTGCCAGAAAGATTGACAACACTCTCAAGTAGATTGCTACTGACCATTGGAAAGACACAACTAATAGCAACTTCCATGAACATTCTCCATAGAACATTTCTTAAACTTTTGGTCAGGGCCACCACAAGGATATCATGTGCTCTAGGCAAGACTTGTGAAATTTGTGAAAAGATTTCATGCAACCTCGGTGAGACTTGAAATTTGCGATCCATGTTGAATTCTAACTTCAGTTTGGAGTGTCCCCCTTGGACCTTTGCACCCTAGGTGACAGCCTAGGGTTGCCTAATAGACAGGCTGTCCCTGTCTCCACAGTACTTTTGTTAAACTTCAAATAGTTCTTTGGACGATTGAACTCCTTGTTGTTTGTGTTGTAACACAACATTTCGGCTGATCCATTCTTCGGCCTTCTTCAGGTGTAATATCCCAATGTGATCGGATAAATAGAAGTTTTTTAATTTCAAAGGAGGTAACCCTTATAACGTAGGATTCGGGTGTTTCTTTGTCCTTGTCTTATCGGGTTTGGGCCTTTGAGCAGCGGTAGCCACATCAGGTTGAACTCCACACTCGTTTGACTAATGCATTCAGTCGACATGTTGATATGAGCTGCCTCTTTGATTTTTCTCTGCTTCCAACAGTGTTCTCTGTCAATAATCTGTACTTCCTCCCTTCGTGTTAACAACACAAACAACAAAAAGGACTTCAATCATCCAAAAAACTATTTGAATGTTAATGACTCATCTCAAAACTATAGAAAATAACTTTTGTTAAACTTTTGGTCGGGACCACCTCAAGTGTTTCATGCGCTCTAGGCGAGACTTGAAATTGCAACCCAGGTTGAATTCTAATGCCTGTTTTTTTCAGTTTCAAGTCTCCCCCTTGGAGCTTTGTGCCCTAGGTGACTGTCTAGGGTTGTCTAATAGACAGGCCGGCCCTGTCTCCACAGAAGTTTTGATAAACTTCTGGTCCTTTATTGTGATTGGAGGTGTGAGTGGCATAACAGTTAATGGCATGGACAATGGAATCTGCGAGCTGAGTTCAAACTCTGACTGAGGCTATTTATGTTCACTTCACTCCCTAATGCCCTTGGAAAAAGCATGAATCCATCTCTTCTACCCCCAGTTATTGATAAAGTAGCAGGACAGACTGGGATCTCTAGCTGTGGGAAGCAAACAGTCTCGGAGAAGGACAACTCTGAATTGAAAAACAGGGGGGCAGGGGGGCAGGGGGGCAACAGCATTTAATTTCCATAGTCACCCTGTAATAAGATTGATTCAAACATTTACTCCTTTTTATATCTAGAAAAAACATATTTTTTAATTTTTTTAAATACCCCCAAATAGATTTTCAGTGGGAGATGGGGTGAGGGATCAATTTGTAAGTTTATGCTAAATTGGTCTCTGCAAGTAGATAAAATTAATTATTTAAACTGTATTGATACAGTTTGTTTGTATGTTTGTTTTGTTTTCCAAATTCTCTTCATTATCTTTTTTGTGCCTATTTCTCTCTCTTTAGCTTTCTATCTTTGGCATAAGGACAACGATTGTGGAGCACCCAGTGATAACAACTTAGCTTTAAGAAGTTTGTTTCCTGATAGAAAAGTGGTTGGCATACACTATGAATTTTTTTGGATATTATGCTATTATATCTGATATCCAGTTTGTAAAAGTTAAAGAGAGAGAGACAGATTGAGAAGACAAAGAGAGACAAGAGAAAAGAAATTCAGAAAAAAAGAGACAGATAGATTCAGAAAAAGAGAATAAATGAGAGCTATGAGAAGGGAAAGTAAGAGAGAATAGAAAGAAAGAAAGAAAGAAAGGAAGAAAAAGTGAGAAAGAAATTTATTTAATTATTTTTTTTCATGTAAATTTTCAGTGAATTTTCAGTGAATTTTCAGTGATATATAAAAAGAGGCTTGAATGAATTCTGGAAAATAGCTTAGTGTAACTATTGATTTAGTTTGTCTTTTGGAAGATCTGTTCTCATAATTAGAGACCGTCAACCAAAACTGTCTACATCAACATAAGTTTCTTCAGTTGGTCTGGCTGGCTATCTATCTATCTATTGCACATACAGGCTGCACCAATTGAGCTATACAGCTTAAATTCAAACATTTACTCCTTATTATATCTAGAAAAAACATTTTTTTCAGTGGGGGTGTGGGGCAGTGTTGCCAATTTAGCATGTTTTGGTATTGCAAAAAGGGCTAAATTAGCATGTTTTCGCCTAAACCATTTTTAGCATCTTTTTGGTGGTTTTTGGCAATATTTGGCAATGTTTGGCAATTAAAATTTAGCGTTTTTTTAGAGCTTTTTTAGCGCTTTTTGGCAGTTAAACTAGCGCGAAAATATATTTTGAGTTGGCAACACTGGTGTGGGGGTGTGCTAGCTATGTATGTAACATATATACATGCCATACCAATGGAACTTAGAGGGCTGAAAAATTTCAACTTTTACTCCTTATTATGTCTAAAAAAATGATTTTTCGTTTTTTTTTAAAAAATTCCCCCCCTAAATAGGTTTTTGTTTGGGCGGGGGTGCAATATAAGTTTATGCTAAATTGATCTCTTACTCTGTGTCTGGCAGTGTTCAAATTCAGACTTTTTTAGTGATCACTGCCCAACAAAAGGTGAGAGAAGTAACTTATTCATTTATCACCCTTTTTAACAATTTTTGTTAATTGATCACCCCCAACACAAGCATGCTGCCAAAAGATGGTGGTCATGTGACAGTTTCTATTGAGTAACTAACCAGACCTGTCTGGGACTGTGTTTGCTTTTTTTCTGCTGGGGGGTGGGGGCAGAAAAGAAAGTCACTTGATCAAGCAAACATAAGTCTCATGTCAAACTAAATCTTTTGATCTCTTCTGTGCCGAGCACTTTGTCAACTGTGAAGTGATTGAGGAAACATTAAAGAGTACAACTTAGAATCATGGGGGTCAGAAACTTGATAAGCTCTGATAATGGGGAGTTGGCACCCAATGGAAATCCTCTTGTAGAGTTGAGTGACTTATCCTTGCTTATTTAGTGGGTGTGTAACAAGTGAAGAGGTTTAAGTAAAGAACCCCAACTGAAGAATTGCATTTAACAGTCAAGATTAAATGCAGGGAAGTTGGAATTATTATTAGATCCTCAGAAAGACTTGAGATAAAAAAGAATCTTGCCCATTGTTTGAAATTACTTTTTTGCATGTCAGTTATTCAAAGTTTTTTTCTGTATTAAAAAAGAAAATAGACATGGCTTTAAAAAAAAGTTAGTGTCAACTTTAGCCTGACTCAGCTTAATGGAATAAATATTCACTATATAGAGTGAGTGTAAAACGTGTCCGATACATTTTTAAAAGTCCATTTTAACATCCTTACACAGCTTCAAAATTGACAGAATTTGGACCAAAGATTGAAAAATATAAAAATCAAAAAAATATTGGGATACAGTAGGGAATAAGCACTCCGAAATTGAACGAATTGAAACAGACACATTTTGCCTCGACACCGGATGACGTCACTGAAAAGTCGGCAGTCTTACCAAGATAAACAAATACGACATGTTTTTTAGGGAAGATCACAGCTTTAACTTTGTCTGGACCTTTTTTGACAACTTTAAAAGTTAAAACAGTGAGATCAAAATTAATAAACTCAAAGTTTTTTGAAACGTTTTTTTCATCCAGTCCAGAAAAATTATGAGCAAAAAAGAGTTTTTTTACAAAAATGTTTACATCACAATGTTGTTTAAATGTTTACATCACAATGTTGTTTAAATGTTTACATCACAATGTTGTTTAAATGTTTACATCACAATGTTGTTTAAATGTTTACATCACAATGTTGTTTAAATGTTTAAAACGGGTGCTACTCCTCGTTATTCTGAATAGTCAAACAATAAAATTATTATTTCATCACCAAAAAATGAATACCTGGAAAATACCTAAATAAAAAAAATATGTCGAAAGGAAGACAAAAATCGAATATATTTTAAGGAAATTAAAATAAAAATAATTTTCTTGTAATTTACGTTATTATTTTTGTGAAGAGTATTTTAAAAAGGTTTAAATCAAATCAAGCAAGTCTAAAGGAGTAAGAATGTCATAAAAACTCTGATTTGATTGAACATTCAATACAAAAATCAGAAATCTTTGGTCCAAATTCTGTTAATTTTGAAGGTGTATAAGTATGTTAGAATAAACTTTTTAAAATGTATCAGATACTTTTTGCACTCACTGTATGTGTATTAATAGATGCTTGTACCATTTGGATATTATAGATTTCACAGGAACTTCAACGTATAAATTTGCTCAGTGGGTAGAAATATCAAGTAGCACCAAATTTCTTTCAAAGAGCGGATTTTACTTGAAAAATCAGCATTTTGTAGTCTGACCTTTACTAAACATGGATTTTGATTTCGGGTGTCAGTGGCCAACCCACTTTTGTTTTGCTGGGTGAGCACATTTTTATACACACACAGTTAATGATACAGACACACACAGACATGTAGAGAAATTAATACTTGTAGCACATATATAAAATAAAATAAGGTTAGTAATTTTTTTTTTAATGGATTTTGTATCAAATTCTTTGGTTGAATATGTCGTTTGACTATTAACTCGAAGAAGATAGATTTTTTACTGGTATTCAGACCGATGGCGTCAGTGTAGGTTTACATTGGTCGGAGGATATAAAACGATGAAACGATTTTATTAGTCGCACTGGTAAACACTCAATGGGGAGTACACGACCACACGGGTACAAATCCATTGTACTGCTAACTGATCCCTCATCAACTGTTGACTAGATCGGTCATTTTGATATGTTTTGCATCCATAAAAAATACACTATGATAATACCCATAACAAAATAACAAGCTACATATATTATGATACTGCACTAAAACAAAAGAACAAACTAAATATAAGAATCATAGCTTGAGGGAGGTGGTGCTTGATCAGCACTGCTGGGGAACCATAGTAGAATGGCTTTTTTAAAAAAAAATTCCTAAAACAGTTCCGTGGCAAACAACTGATGACCCCTACAAAAAAAATGTTACTTTATAGTACTATAAAATCTAATTCTGTGTA
>VCCN01005109.1:6074544-6086001 GCA_006491835.1 Architeuthis dux | reverse complement strand
GGACTCTGCTATGTTCAGTTTTCTTCTGAAGATGTCACTCACAGTGACAAAATGTATAAAGATTTATCTTCATGAGATTCATGTTTGAGATGTAACACGCTTCTCTCATTCTTTGTTTTCCACATTGTCTAACCATATCCACAATTCTGTCGGGTTCCTCACACCCATACCACAAACATACAGACACACTAAGTTCATCTGTATGTATAATGTATATAAAGTCACTTTTACTTCAAACGAACACCAAATATAATATATATTTGCAGAATCACTGGACAAAACCAAACCTTGACGTCTCTTTTTCCTTTGCTATTTTCACTCAAAGCAGGAAGAGTTTTGATTTGTCATTCTTTGTATGGCAAAGACTGCATTTTTGAAACACTTCTCTGTCTTTCTTATTGTATAATTCTTTGATCTCTGTACCATTCACACATTGTTTCTCCCAAGTAGTTTCTATTCTTAGTGAATCAGCAAATGGCTACAGGATATCTCTGATATTATTTTCATTTCTGTTTGTTTTTCTCTTCATTAAAAATTCTTTGTACAGAGTCATTAATGACTTTGTAGCAAGTACTTTTAATGATTTCCGAACTGTGTCTGGCATAAGTCCACATTTTACGAGATATTTTTTATTGAATATTTTTATACACCAATTTATTTTAGAAAGTTGATATTGTGGTAATTATAGTAAAGAGAATTGTTATGTTATGTAATAATTCTCCCCCCTCTCTCTTTCTATCTCTTTCTCTCACACACACAAAAATGAATAATAAAAAGAATACTCAAAATTATGATTAATCAATATTTGATTAGCCAGCAAGAGAGAGTTGATTTTATCCATATTTTGAATGTGCACATCATCTTCAGAATAATATAAATGAAAGTGACTAGTGTTGCCTTAGGGGCAGATCCATAAAACAGGATGTGGTTAAGCAAAAATTAGGATGGAAGAAATGTGGCAAAAATGGGGTGGAAAAGACAAACAAAACCCCAAAAGTGACCATTTGAAGAGAAACAGCAACAGTCTGTAACTTCCAAAATGAAAAGCCAGAAAAGAGAGCAATGGATAAAAACCAGATTGAGAAAGAGAGAGGGAGAGAGAGGGTGAGAGGGAGAGAGGGGGGAGAGGGAGAGAGAGAGAGAAAGAGAGAGAGAGCGCAAGAGAGACCATTGATCAGCACAACATGGTTATCAGCAAGAGACAATTTTATGAGGCAATTTATATAAAAGATATTTATAGCTGTTTAATTGACTTGGTAATAACTATTGTTTTGGATATGCGATAAACATCGACATATTTATAAAATTGAACACAATTTCTTGCTTGGTAATCAAAAATTGATTTCCAACAGTTTTTTTGGGGAAATAACTTATATAATATGTGCGCATGTATGTACATAGACAATTATTTCCTTATTGTATAATTGACCCAACTTGCAAAGACAAAGCAGGAATGTTTTTATTTTTAATTCCACCATGAGCAGACATTTTTTGGTTCTCTGCCAACAAAGGAATGGCTGCTTTTCAAATGAATATTCAAAATTCTTTATGATCAAAATGAATCCAACACATTGGAAGAGGGAGCATAATTCTCAAACGTGACTCATTTTTTGACATATTGGAAAATGTTGCCAATTATTGTGTCCACTAAATTTAATTCTTTTTGGGATCACTCCAGCAGTTTTTGCCTCTTCTCTATACAAACCAAACAGTAACTAAACAAAAATTTGTCAAGCCATTGGGTTTTATCGTAATTATTTGTACAATGGTACATGCAGAGTTAAACAACAAAAACTTCTCCATCTCTGAAAAAAAAAAAATACTGGCATTTGCTCATAGTAATCTTTACATGGATGCTTTTTTATTTATAAAAACTTAGGGAATTTTCAAAATGTCTATTTTTTTAAAATCCGTGATATTATACATAATAGCTCTATTCTGTTTATAATGCTTACATTAATTCCTGACCACTAACAGTACCCTTTTACCCTGATTTTCAATGCACAACATACAGATTGAGTAAAAAATTGATTAATGATTAATTATTAATTAATTATCAAATTCCACTTTTAATGCCTAATGTTACTATAGTGATTTTTATTTAATGAGAAATTTCTAAAGTTTTCTATGGCCATAAAAAGACAAATTCATTATTAATCACCACTACCAAAGGTTTAGGTGATTCCTGTGTTTACACATTTATATGTATCTATGTATCTATCTATGTATCCGGACTTCGCCCAGACTAACCATAGTAGAAACTTGGAATTTTGCACATACACTTCCTTCAATGGGTAGGGAAAATGTTTTTTTTGTTTTTGGAAACCCTTCCCCCCATAGGGTTTTAGTGGAGGGTTCAATTTTCAATGTAAACTTATGCTAAATTGGTCACTAGGTTGTGCCTGCTTGTTCTTTGAAAATTCAAACATTTTTTAGTGATCACAGCTCAACTTTTTCATTGATCATCCCCAGCACAGTATATATAGGTGGTGGTGATTATTAATTTCCCTTGGAATGCTAGTATCATATTTATTTAAAGAATCTTTTTGTTTTCTTGATTACAGTTACAAGGCTAATTATTTTCTTAGATTCATTTCCTTTAAAATGGTAAAATCCATTGTGATATAATTTTAATCTGAGTGCAATTAATTAATCTATACATGCCACTGAAATGAGACTGGATGCATTGCCTGACCAACCCACGAAGGATATCAATGCTCAGACAGTTCTGCACCTGATTAAAGATGATAATGACCAAACCAAGCACATTAAGGCTGACTTTGAGGTATTGGTCAGTTTGTTCAGATGGGTGACAGATGACAGCAGTTAATAGGAGAAGGTGGACATACATTGCAGGTCTTCAAATATTCATTGAAAGGTTAGCTGATATGTCAGGGCTATTGATAGCATTGGACCCTGAAAAATTCAAAATAATTTGAGGATGCCTGATGGCAGTGAAACTTGAGATGAACAAAGACTGGGCCTTGTTGATGAATTATGCAAAGTGCCCCTAATGATTTGTTCTCTAAGGCTTAAAGTACACTACCTTTCCCAAGTGAGAGATCAATGTTAGAATCTTATTTCTACCCCTGGGAACAGTTGCTAAAATTCATATTGTATGCATAATGAGTGGTCATTATCAGAGGCATAGCAAATTTTCCTTTTTCATCAGATCTCACTAAATGTTGGAGGGGGCCCCTCAAGGAGCCAAGCCCCCTGGGCTCCCAAATCTTTAGCTATCTCTAGCTACACTACTGGTCATTATATGCTGAAGTGGGGCTATTGATATAATACTGTGTATGAGTGACATCATCTATATTACCTATTCACACTAACATGGGTATATATGTGTATATGTGTAATTAATTCTATATTACCAACTCACACTAATGCGTGTATACATGTGTATATGTAATAACATTTATATTACCTATTCATACTAATACGTGTGTATACATGAATATGTGTAATTACATCTATATTACCTATTCGCATTAATGTGCGTGTATACATGTATATGTGTAATAATCTTCATTGCCTACTCACATTAATGTGTGTATACATGTGTATGTGTAATAACATCTCTATTACCCATTCAGATGAATGTGTGAATGAGAATTAGGGCTTGGTAATTGTGTGTCTAAACAAATATGTGTGTGCATATATCTCTGAGTTGATTTATGGTTTTGTGTTTGTGTGAATGTGAATGTGTACTGATTTATGCTTTTATGTATATGATTGATTGATTGATTTGTTTAACGGTATATCAACCCTTGATGGGTCATTTAATGCCAAAATCAGTTTAAAATCCCCAAAATAATATCTTGCGACTCTGATGAAAGGTTAATTTTTTTAATTAGAGTCTTGCGACTGTGGTCAAAGGTTTTTTTTTTTTTTTTAATTAGTGTCTTGCGATTTGCTTAAAGGTTATTTTTCCTTAGCTAGAGTCTTGCGACTGTGGTAAATGGCTATTTTTTAACAAATTAGAATCTTGCGACTTTGGTGAAAAGTTATATTTTTTAAAACTAGAGTCTTCCGACTTTGGTCTAAGGTTTTTTTGTTTTTTTTAACTGGAGTCTTGCAACTTTGGTGAAAGGTTATTTTTCCTTAACTAGAGTCTTGCGACTTTGGTAAACGGTTGTTATTTTTTTTTAACTAGAGTCTTGTGACTTTGGTGCAAAAACAGGTGGTGCCTGTTTGGCGGGGATGGGGGGTCTTACCCCCCTGCAGGGGATGCAGTCAGCGTATTCTAGGCCCCAGCCAACAGGGCCAGCTTTTATGTATAAAGGTATACCTTGATTATTGCAGTTAATTCATTCCAACATTTTCTGTACTGTTCAAAACAACATTGTTCTTATTATAATTTAATGGGTTTTTTTCAGCTTATAGTTAGTTACATTTGTACAGCAATACCTTGACCATACTACATCAAAACCCGCACCAACCAAGGTATTGCTGTACACACACACAAACACATACACAGTGTGATAAAAAATTCCAATGTTTGTAAGATTTTTAGAAGCAATGCTGGAAGTTTTGGATCGTTATCTACATTTTTTTAATTGGTGGTCTGAACATCATCTCTTTCCTTTAAAGTTAATTTTGACTTTTTGAAACAGAAAAATTGTATGCAACAAAATACAATTCAAAAAGAAAGATATATTGAAGGATCTTTTTTCAACAAAAAATTCTTGAACAGATTCAGCAAGAACTGAATCTATCCATCCTTTACCTCCATTTTTACATCTACCAACAAAGTTGGAGAGGTAGATGCAGGGCCAGATTAAGGCAAATTGATGCCCTAAGCAAAGCCCCAAATTGCTAAAACTAACAAGATATTAACACCATAATTAATACTTAATGAATACTTATGTTGAAATACAAGATAAAAAATTCAGGTTTCTTCCAAGCCATTTTTTACACTAAGCAGCAGTAAGCAATATAAGCAAATTATCAACTTATAACCAGGATCCGGAGAAACACAACCTTTTTTTAAAATTATTTGTTTAGATAAATTGTTATAGGAGTGTAATACAGAGAAGTTGAGAGATTAATTAACTATTCTCCGGTGACTCAGCCAATTACTGTGCACCAAATGGTCAGGTCAGATCACATTCTGAGTTTTTCCACCCAGAATCCTAATTTCAAAATTCAAGTGATGGAAAAATTTATGGCAAATATAATCTGGTCACTAAACCTGTGGTTCCCCTTTCTCTTTTGATGCCCTAAGCACATGCTTATTTTGCTTAATGGTTAATTCAGGGCTGGGTATATATATTAAGTTGTGTCCATCTGTCTTTCTGTCTTTCCGTCCACACAATATCTCCAAAAGTTCTCAATGGATTTCAATGAAATTTTGTGGAAGGGTGGACAATGTGTCTTCAAACATGTTTTTTGCAATGTTGGTATAATATTTAGAGAAATGATATTTTGTGTAGATCATTATTTTTACTTTTTACATGACAGTTAAAACATGAAAGCACTCAGAGAGTGCATATCTCTGCTAACACCATTGTCACTAAAAACTGAATAAAAAACCGTTCCTATATGGCTGTGATGCAAGGGAGGTAACTGTATAACATTCCTGGATCCACTCCAAAATTTAATCAATCCTTCCTTAGCCCACCATTCAACAAAATGTCATTGAGAAATTTGGAGATATTGTGTGGATAAACATTAGTGAATATATAAAAGTAGGGAAAAAAACTGAAAACAATATCTTTCAATCAAAAAAACATTCCTGGATCTGCCCCAACATTTAACCAATTCTTCCCTACCTCATGGCCCACTCTTCCAGAAAATTTCATTGGAATTCATTGCAAACTTTTGGAAATATTGTGTGGACAGACAGACAAATGGCCAAACAGACAGACACAAGTAAATACATATACCTCTTCCAACTTGTTGGGAGAGGTAAGTAACTACCTCTGTTCTAGCATTTCTAACAGTAGAATAAGTGTGTGTGTGAATCATGACAGTAGTTAACTGAAGGGGGAAATCTCTAGGAATTGCCCTAAATGTTATTAATAATGAAAGCACAAGTATACATTCCAGAGTTAGAAACCTTGTTCACTGTCAAGGCTAACAAGATATTGAAGAAGATCTGATCTATTATTTCTACTTGTTGCACATCAGAGAAAGAGAAATGATTTTTCTGAAAACGAGTCTAGAAGATAAATCTGATAGCAGAGTTTGAAGTGGCATAATTATATCAATATCTTTATTGGCATCACTTGATCCAGTATTGGTAAGGAAAGAACGTGGTGAAATGTGTCTAGAAGATTCCACGAAGTCTGGCTGTCAGGAACGGTCGGCTTTTCGAAAACAATTGCCTGGCTGATGTGAGATAAAATCTAATCTGTTGAAGATACTCAGATTTATTTCAGCACCGAAGAGTAATTAGAGACGAAACTTTAGGCTAAGACATAAAATCACTTTTCAAACAATCAAAGTGACATTAGAAAATTACAAGACTGGTTGCTGCAGGGTCAAACTCCACTCCAATTTCTATTCTGACTGAAGATGATTACTGTAACTTTTGTATTGTATATATATTAAACAAACTCTGTGCGAAGATCGAACCCACGTCCACCCTGGAAGCAACCTTATATGCAGGTTCTGCTCTACCAACTGAGCTAACAAAGATCTCATGGTAGGCAGGAGTCTTTTTAATCGTACACTTTGTTGGCTTTTCTACTCTCACATTCGTATTTAGGCACAGATATAATGTGGTTCTCTATGTTGACAGTATGAAATCAAATGATGGATAATTTTATATCCGACAGAATATGATAATTATAATGACATTTATTAGTTGAGAACCTATATTTGCCTGGCACCGGTGTGAGCGACTGCTAAACGAGCAGCCTAACTAATAAATGTCATTATAATTATCATATTCTGTCAGATATAAAATTATCCATCATTTTATTTCATATATATTAAATATGATCCTTAATATGTAAGACTTGTCAATTTAGCAAACGGCGCATTGCACCCCCCCTTCTCATTGAGGGTGCAGGGTTTGAAAAGTTGGAACCTTATAGTCAGTAAAGGATAATGGTCCTGTACGATTGTTTTATGTAACCCTAATTTAATTTACCCATATAAAAAGATGGTATTATTCTTCGCTGATAACAGGGTTGCCGCTAAGATATATTCCAAATATATCCTTTTGGCACCGCCTGGAAATATACCCCCCCCCCCATGAAAAATGCCCATGTACATGTATAGTGCAAACAGTGCAGCTGCACAGATGCCCCTCCCCCAAATATGTCTTAAAATAATTTTTTATATTTTCAATGTTTTCCAGTGTTTTTATTTGTTTGAGGATTCATCATGTTACTTAGAGATAGATTATTGATCTATAAAGGACTTAAGAGTCTTAAGTAATTTTATTCAAAATGATTGCTTTTGATTGTATTTTAACAGCTGTCCTATCAGCATGCATTAAAAAATAAATTGTCAAATTTGGCATATTTTTGCCTACTGATTCTAAACATTGAAAATGGAAGAAAACAAGCAACATTTTTAGCCTATTAAGCTTTTTTATTTTAAGAAAGGTAAAAATGTGACTAAAGCATGAAAAGAAGATTTTTGCAGTTTATGGTGAAGGTAGTGTGAATGATTGAACAGATATTCCACAATCAGGTGGACCAGTTGAGGTAGATAGTGATCAAATCAAAATATTACTTTAGTTAATCAACATTATAGGGTGTGGGAGATAACATACTCAAAATATCCAAATCAAGCATTGAAATTCATTTACACCAGCTTGGTTATGTTAGTCACTTTGATGTGTGGCTTTCACATAATAAAAATGTTCCATTTTTTAAATAAATTGTGATGACTAATGAAAAGTGAATACTTTACAACAATATGGAATACAAAGAATTGTGGGGCAAGTGAAATGAACCACTGCTAACCATACCAAAGGCCAGTCTTTATCCAAACAAAATGATGCTGTGTATATGGTGGTAATGGAAGGCTGTCCTTTACTCTCTTCCAGTGCCAGATTTACATATGGGTTGAGCGGACAGCAGCCCACGGCCTCATATTCTAGTGGTGGCCTCACCCCCACACCAGTAAAAACCTAATTTACCATTAATTTTATTTCATTTGTAACAATATAAATCAGGGGTTACAATAATAGGCCAAAATAATGTGTAAGCTCAAATCCAAAATTCACGTACACATTGATGGGAGTGTTACATAATTATTCTTTAAAAAGATTTTCAAATATTTCTGTGACCCCCCCTCCCCAATAATCTTTACATGACCCCTACTTTGAGGAGCCCAGGGACTCCAGTTGATTTAATCTGGCACTGCTCTCTTCCAGAGAAGCAAATGAATAATTTGAACAAGTACTACTCCCAATTAGATCAATTCAAGACGAACATTGACAAAAAGTGTCTGCCCAGAAGAGAGAGGACATAATATTCCATCAGGATATTGCTTGACTGCAAAAATGCTTACAGCTTGTCTGGGAAGTTTCCACTCATCCAACGTATTCATCAGATATTGCACCATCGGATTAACATTCATTTTGGTCTCTACAAAATTCTCTTCATGAAAAAAAATTTCAATTCTCTGGAAGACTGCAAAAGGCACATTGAACAGTTCTTTGCCGAGAAAGATAAAAAATTCTGGGAGGATGGAATTCTCAAGTTGCCTGAAAGATCGCAGAAGATAGGGGAACAAAATGGTAAATAAGTTGTTCAGTAAAGTTATTGCAGAAAATGAAATATTAGTCTTTTATTTTTACTTAATAAACCGGATAAACATTTTTTGGCCACCCAATATCAAATTACATCAAATCTGCTGATATTATAAAGAACTGTACAATAACTATATGATTACATGAACTAAAATTACTTTTGTCAAAAAAATGTCAATGTGTCTCATACATCTCATATTATTTGTAGATGTTTATGCATTTGTGGGTATATATGTATGTGTGTGTGATCAAGCACCTTACAGATAATTTACTAGTTGAGCACGTAGCAGTTGGTCATACAATTTGAGGTTCCATCTAAAGATGATGAGAAACTCATTTAGGAGAAAGAATTCTGTCTTTAAAAGGGAACAAACTTCCCATTTCCCTTGCAATGGATTCTGAATTTGTTAAAACCAATTAAGAAAACCGGAATATCTGTTATGAATGTAGACATGGTTTCAGATACAGAATAATATAGAAGTTTCATTGACAAAACTTTTCAAAGCGAGGTTATTCAATTTTGATTTAGACTTTTCTCCACTGAACCTCACTTGATGTGTTAGAGCCTTACCAATTTTAGAGGAATAACTCCTGATATCATTCTGTTGATTTTATAATTCCCTAAATATAGTAGGTTATAACTGAAAGGCTGCAATCTATTCTAGGTGCCTTGTTGAAACTTCCGAACAGTCAAAAGATTTAAATTTCTAACCAGAACAAAGAGCACTTCTCCCTTTAATATACAGAAAATATACAGTTGTGTAGTGCTCCCAAGAAAATATTTGAAATTTAACCAATTTCAGAGGTGTTTTGAGGCCATATTGGATTAGTATTTGGAAATATACAGGCTAAGTTTTCTTATCAGTGAATTGTTTGAATAGAGAACTGTATATATATATATTGATAGTGAGGGAATACTGAAAAAAAAAGGGAACGCTGTTCCTGTTGGATAAGGTGGCCATGCGCAGAGGTCACAGATTTGACCCCCACAAGTGTTGAAAGTTAAACAGGATATTGACGACAAAAGTTATACCGGAAACAGACACACCGGAGGTTCAGGGGTCATAAACAGGATATTGACACTGACTGCAGATGGCGGGGTGGAAAATCAGTGTGGGCGTTCAAACTCGATAAAAGTGACATAGAGATGCCCTCAGATGCCAGAGAGACACAGGACATCCATAGAGAGACAGACAGCAGCTGGGCCTGGGAGCACGGGGCCAGTTCCCCTGTTGGGAACAGTCTGTCGGCTCTCATTGTCTCTCTCCCACTCTTCATTCTCCACCATGACACAATGTATCTTATGAAATATAAATATATCCCCATAGTTATATAAACCAAGTTTCGAGTTCAGGATTTTCCTCCTGCAGACTAAGCTGGCTATACAACATTCACACAGCACTACACTACTGGAAATATAGAATATTTACTAATTATAAATTTTAACATTAGTCCTATATATGACCTTAACAGTTGCAAAAATGAATAACAGAAGTCTGGTAAACAATACCTTAATGTTTTGTAGGCAGAAATTCTTTCTCCCTTGGGTTACATTTCCTTCAGGAAATAATGGCAGTTCTGAGGATTCCTGTAATTATAGATCTCATTTTGATTGAATGTATTTCTTCCTGACAGTGGGTCCCTTATATCTGATCAAACACATTTTGCAAATGAACCCAGATCCCTAAAAAAAATCCCTAATCCCTAACTCAACATAAGAACCCCTGATAGATCTCTGAAAGCATGTTTTCTCAAAGATGCAATCAGTACGTTTTAACCCAATCATCCCTAATAATGTTTCACGCCTAGAAAGAAATGGCATATCCCCTACCTCAAACTGGATTGATAAAATACTCCTTTCCCATCTACCATGCCTCTTCACAAAACCCTGTAGACACAGAAACATGGGTATATATCTATACACACACACACATATATACATACATATATATATGTATATATATATGTATGTATGCTATGCAATGTCCTATCTTGTAATTTTCCACATTAATTTCCTTCCTAACCCCAGAGGCAGGTCCTGTCTACTCATTAACTTCTTTATTACATTAATAATGTCTGTGGTAGGTTTTGTTTGAAGACTGCAATTTTTTCCTGTGTATTTTCTTCCTCTTCCTATTGTTACATGGTTGGCTGCATTTTTTGGTCTTTTTTTTTCTTAACCCCTGCCCCCCAGAATAATTAGATTTGTTGGCAGCCAACATGCATCACTGACTCTCAGAGAAGTCAAGCGTTTGTTGTACTGTGGATACCAGTCTACCGTTATACTTCTATAATTCTAAGTTGCCTTCAGCCTTGGTGATATCAAGCACTTGCCAAGAAAATAAAGGGAATAAAAATCACTCTAGTATATTATGTATAAACAAAAGTATAAAATAGTATAAACAAAAGTATAAAATAGTATAAACAAAAGTATAAAATAGTATAAACAAAAGTATAAAATAGGCAAGTCAAATATGTAAAGGTGCACATTGTATGATGCCTGTGAAAGTGGAAATATGGTGTTATTGTGGCAGCAAAAAGAGTTCATACGATAAAAGAAAGAATTAGATTAATAACTTATTACCAATAGAGATATGTTTCTCTCCACTGGCTGTGTAAGATAATTTTTCAGTCTGTCTGCAATGATTCCAATAAAACTTGTGCTAAGGGAATCTTGACAGAAGAATTTAGGGATGTTTTAGGGAGTTCTGGAATTATCATTTGAGTTAAAGGGAAAGGGT
>VCCN01005109.1:6017290-6029208 GCA_006491835.1 Architeuthis dux | reverse complement strand
TTCTACTTCCTTGCGTAATTCTACTATAAATTTTGGAGGTACTTGTCAGTTTAGTGCAGGTGCTAACATACCAGGCTAAGCTGAGTTCAAATCATGGTATGGGAATATTATATATCAGTTTACTCCCCTATTTTTGGTGAGGATTGTTCTTGTTCTTGTTACATAGGAAAGTAAAGTCAACTCTGATTTTGTCCTGGAGTTTGACAATATTCTATGTATATATGCATATAGGTGTTCATATTTGATATATATTTATATAAACTCTCACATGTATTCCATTTATATTCATATATAATATGCATGCATATTTATATATACATATCACTACCTCCAAAATTCTCCATTTAGTTACAATCCTCGGTCGATACAGACATGAAAACTCATTCTCTCTAATTTTCCTTTTGAAAACGACCTAATAAGTTGAAACATGTTAAGGTATTAAATAAATTTCTTGCAAATTATTCTGAGTCTCCACATTGTCTTTTTCCCAGCATCATATATATATAATATATTTCATCTATATAAAGATATACATAATTTATCTTGATGTTGTTAAAAAGAAGGTAATTTTACAAAAGACTACAGCAGAGTTTTTCAAATAAATATTTCTTTTATTTCAGACTATAAAATCTTTGTCGTTTTAGACTGTTCTTTATGTTTTTATCTTCCACAGAACAAACAACGAAACAATCACAAACAAGAAATTTTATTTTCTTTTATCATTCTTATTTGAGTTGACACAAGCCATAAAACCCGTCTCTAAAATGACAAATAGGATTGCGCTGAGAAACTAATATATAGGACCTCCTGCAAAGTTGCTAATAAATTTCTCTACAGTGTCCCCCATTTTTTTATTTGCATAAAAGACAAACAGAAGATTTTGATTCAATGGCTTTTGTTTCCTTCCACTTGAAATATTGTCAGATACTTGCAAACTCAAATAAAACTTTGGATCAGACTTTTAGAAGTTACTTGTTTCATTCACAATTGCATTTTTATGCTTTTTACTCTGCTTATAGCTTTTATAGAATGTAACACCTTAGAGGAAGTGTGCGAGTGGCCTAGCAGTTCACAGCACTTTTTATGCTTTTTACTCTACTTATAGCTTTTATAGAATGTAAGAGGAAGTGTGCGAGTGGCCAAGCAGTTCACAAGACATTTTTTTATGCTTTTTACTCTTCTTATAGCTTTTATAGAATGTAACACCATAGAGGAAGTGTGCGAGTGGCCAAGCAGTTCACGGCACTTTTTTAATGCTTTTTACTCTTCTTATAGATCTTATAGAAAGTAACACTGTAGAGGAAGTGTGCGAGCGGCCAAGCAGTTCCCAACACTTGTTTTTATGCTTTTTACTCTTCTTATAGCTTTTATAGAATGTAACACTTTAGAGGAAGTGTGCGAGTGGCCAAGCAGTTCACAACACTTGTTTTTATGCTTTTTACTCTTCTTATAGCTTTTATAGAATGTAACACCATAGAGGAAAGGTGCGAGTGGCCAAGCAGTTCACAACACATTTTTTTATAAACTACTGGTCCCAGCGAAGTGAAACTCTGCTATTAACAAAGATTTCTGTACAATTTTTCAGGTCTTTTTCTTCTTTGCATAGTTGGTATTGATAATTATAATGACATTTATTAGTTGAGAGCCTATATTTATTTATTTATATAACCGATACGAACGTGAGAATGGAGAAGCCAACAAAGTGTAAGATTAAAAAAAATAACTCCTGCCTACTATGAGATCTTCGTTAGCTCAGTCGGTTAGAGCAGTACCTGTGTATAAGGTAGCTTCCAAGGTGGACGCGGGTTCGATCCCTGCACAGAGTTCATTTCTTTATTCACATTTACGATTTAGGCCGCTCGTTTAGCAGTCGCGCACACCGGTACCAGGCAAATATAGGTTCTCAACTAATAAATGTCATTATAATTATCATATTCTGTCAGATATAAAATTATCCATCATTTGATTTCATAGTTGGTATTTGAATAATACTTTAATACGGGAGACTTGAGAAAAAATCTTGTCTGTGAGTAAGAGAGAGATTGATCTAGCCTACTCTCTCCCCTCTCTCCTCACCATACTAAATTTCAATCATCATAGTCAGCTGCTACTGATTGAAACAAAAATGTGATCTCTAGCTAAAAAAATGTATATCTTTTGATCATCATCTTCGTTGTCATGGTTGGACCTCCTTTTTTGGACCTCATTTGTCGTAGACCCAAACTCTTTAGTTTAAAATTTTAGAAGAGGCATCTTATATACTATTCAAGTGGTTCTTCAGACAATTGAACTCCTTCTTGTTATTTGTGTTGTAAACATAATGTTTCGGCTGATCCATTCTTCAGCCTTCTTCAGGTGAAAAATCTGAGTTATGTTTAAAGAGGGTAATCCTTATAGCACATGGCCTAGGTGTTTCTGTGTCTGTTACCCGTGCCATGTGCTATAAGGGTTACCCGCTTTAAACATAACTTCTGTTTAACCCATCACACTCGGATTTTTCACCTGAAGAAAGCTGAAGAATGGATCAGCCAAAACATTGTGTTTACAACACAAATAACAAGGAGTTCAATCGTCTGAAGAACCATTTGAATATTAATGACCCTTCTCATAACTATAGAAAATATCTTATATACTAATTGAGATCTATGCTACACAGTTTTCTGATTTTCTCTATTTTTTGTTATCAATCCGTCGGATGCCACTAAAATGTTAAAAAATAAAAAAAATAAAATTGTGAGTTCCGTTTACCTCATTTTTTAGGCTTAATAATATGCACAACAATTTATTATAAATCTATTGCAAAAATGTATTTGAGATTTTGTCCAACCAAGTTTGATACCTCATGAAAGCACTACCATGTCTTTTGATTTACTTTAATGTTTCTCAGTTGCGAATAATTGGCATTTATTTTGTGTGGTTTTCAAGATGACAAGATGTTGTTACTATTATACATTGATTCTGTAGTGTTCCTCTTGGTATATTTTGAGGAGCACCACTTTTTCTTTAGTATACTGGTATTAAGGGACAAAACATTACTTAGTGAAAAAGTCTCCAAAAATATAAATGTAGACAGACGAAATATACAAGAAAATTTCGTTTTTGCAGTAACAAAATAATTTATTTACTTGATATTAATAAGTTTAGTAAAATTACAGTCAGTAGAAAACAGTTGTTTGTGTTACATCACTTGGAAAGTTTTCTTGTGTTTGACAGTCTCAGAAATATGCATAATGTTTATGTATAATTAGCTAACACATTAATGAATGTTATTAGTGTTTGTGTATGTAATGAAATAAAACAGATACTTAGCTTTCAAATAGTTCTTCAGATGACTGAACTCCTTTTAGTTGTTTGTGTTGTTACCACAACGTTTCGGCCAATCCATTCTTCAGCCTTGCTCAGGTATAATATCCGAATGTGATTGGGTAAACAGAAGTTTTTAACTTCAAAGGAGCCAACCCTTATGACGTAGGATTCAGGTGTTTCTTTATCCTTACCTTGTCGGGTTTGGGTTTGTTGAGTAGTGGAAGCCACATTGGGTTGAACTCCGCACTTGTCTGGCTAATACTTAGCTTATGCAACTAAGCTCCAATCAACTTTGAAATATGGCAATGAACAGGACAAATAAGAAATATGTTCAGTTCTGCAGAGAAAAATGTTCACATTTATCCGTCAAAGTGAGATGTTTCACTACAGGTTATACATTGATTCTTTTGGACCAGTTTCTTTGTCGTCTTTATCACAACAGTTCAGGTGCTGTATCCTCCAACCTTAATCAGGTGTCTTCCACATTAGCTAACTTCCCAGTAATGTTGAACAAAACCCCTTTTATTTGATCCATGGAAGTATGTTGTTCACATTCCTATACCTGTCATGTCCATTGTCTTTCTTTGCAAATTTCTGAGCTCATAACCATCAATTCCTCCCTATAATAATATAATTCATAATACTGATCTGCCTCACCACTGAGTTGGTATATATTTTCACATTACCTGATTCAGGGATTGACCTCATGACTTCCAGAAGTGTACCAAATGTGACAAACACCTTAAAGAGGCTAGAGACATTGTGATGAAGACAACAAAGACTAGAATTCCAAGGGAAATTAAGAATCACCACCACCTATATATGTTTTTTTTACCTCGTAAATTAAACAGTGGTGGTGGGCAGTGATTACTAAAAAGTCCAAATTTTGAGAATGCTGCTGGACACAAAATAAGTGATCAATTTGGCATAAATTTGCATTGTAAATTGACCCCCCCCCACCACCACTAAAACCGTATGGAGGTAAATTTTCAAAAAACAAAAGACTTTTTCCCTACTCATTGAGGAGAGTGTGTGTGCAAATTTTCAAGTTTCTACTATGAATGGTTAGGGCCGGGCAAAGTCCAGATACATAGATAGATACATATAAATGTAAGAACACATGAATAACCTAAACCCAGCAACAGTGATTAAACTGTTGTGGGTAGCGGTGATTAATAAAGAAACTGATTCAAAAGAAAACTGTAGAACAGTGAATAATTGGTTATAAAAGATTTGAAATTCTTTTGTCTACTCTGTAATCATTGTGTGTGCTGAATTTGATTCATTCAAAAATGATAATTATCTCTTTTTCTTTGCTGTAAGCCTATGGTAGCAAGGCATAGATCTATTGTCTGCTTTCCAGGCTGACTAACTGGGATTGTATAGGGAACATACCCATGGACATCTGCTGGGTGTTCAAATGGGGCATTTGCCCCCCTCTGGGGTGAGGGGGTTTGAAAGTTGTAATCTTGGAATTAAAGTGCAAGTAAAGGATAATGGTGCTGTACCATTGTTACATGTAACCCCCAACTTAATGTACCCCTATAAAAAGAGGGTATTATTCTGATAAAATATATTCTGAATATATCCTTTTCCCCCCACCCCGAAATATATCTTTTTGCCCCCCCTTGTGAAGGCCCATGGACATACGTACCTATCTATCAACAGTATAATTATCTTTCTCTTGCCATGATCTAGTCTCCCATTAAGTCATTTTAACCAATTTTATAAGAATAAATAAAATTCTGAATAAAGATTCAATGGTTTATTATTATTTGAATCCTGTTGACTCCCTCTACCAATTTGTATAAATAATTACAATTGGCCAATGAAAAAGTAATGAATAAACCTTGTCCATCTCTGCCTTCTAGGCAGTTGTGAGTCTATGCAACAAGATTTGGGGTTCTGTTCATAGATTCAATCACAAAAACCCAAAACAATAAAAGGTTGGTTCTAGCCTGAAGTGAATCTAATAAGGAATGGAAATAGGAATGGAACATGTGGAGTGCTCCATTTATTGATAAATGGTGTATGTAACAAACATTTGAATCCTGAATACTCAAGGATCTCTCCATGTAAGGGATTTACGATTCTCTTTTGTCAGTGTCCCATAATGCCAAGTCCAAACAAACTATCTTGAGATTCAAGATACAAATCTTCACTTCAAGAATTTACACATTGTTAACCAATAATGGAAACCAATGATTTCTCTATTCAGCCATTGTCCTAAAGAATTTTGGAAGAATTGATTGTATGGCTCTTGTGTGCAGAGATCATTACAGCCTCCTTAACCAAGAAAAAATAGATATAAATATAACACCAATATGTTGATATTTTTTGTAGGCTGTTGTGAATAAGATTTACAGTTTTGTTGCCTTTCTGAATTTACTGTATTTGGTTGCCAATAAAATTCACTTAAAATATATTCAAATATTATACAGCAGTGTACCTGTATAATGGGTAGGAGGATCAAGCTGTATAGCATAGAATGAGTTGCTGTGAGTAGTCAGTTGACCAATAGATGTCCTTATGAAAATAAAAAGGGCATCTTATATGCACAGTTTTGATTAGTGCGGGTCTATGTAATACGGTTATGGTATAGCTGAAAAGAATAACTCCTTGAACAGTATGGTTTTGAACAGTGTGGACATTTTGGGAATGAATTAACTGCACTAATCAAGATATACCTGTATTGAATTTAATTCTGCTCACTTTGATTGCATTATGTTTGGTTTATTAATCACTGCTATCCTCAACACTGGTTTATTGCTGGGTTTAGGGTATTCATATGTTCTGACATTTATATGTATCTATCTATGTATCCGGACTTCGCCCAGCCCTAACCGTTCATAGTAGAAACTTGAAATTTTGCACACACACTCCTCTGAATGTGTAGGAAAAATGTTTTCTTTGATTTTTGAAAATTTCTCCCCATAATAGGTTTTTAGATGGGGGTTCAATATGCAATGACAGTTTATGCTAAATTGGTCACTAGTTTGTACACGCTTTTTAAAAAATAATTCAGACCTTTTTTAGTGATCACAGCCCAACAAAAGGTGAGAGAAGTAACTTATTCATTGATCACCCCTTTTTCCAACTTTTTAATTGATCACCCCCAACACAGCATATATGGGTGGCAGTGATTCATAATTTCCCTTGGAATGCTAGTTATTGTAATGTTTTTAGCTTCCTGTTTAAAGCTGATTAGCTCTTCAAACTTGAAATTGCAGGTATTCACTTACAATGATCTTGAAAGCCATTGATAGTAATTTGAATTCTCATTTTTTTCATACTTTAAGCCAGATTGCTGAAGTAAATTCCTGGTTTAGATTTTTAATGATATAGAATTCATATGCACTGGGGCACTTTCCTACAACTGATGTGAAACACTTCCCCATTTCACCATGAAATGTTAAAAAAGTAATTTTCCTGATTAAGTATAACAGATCTTACTTGGCTCAGATTATTACAAGCAATTTTTACCGTAATTTGTTAATGAGCATCACTAACTCACCAATGGAGATGAAACCTCAAAATGTTTTGGTATAGCTCTTTGCATACTCATTGAGCCATACAAACATTTACTAATTTCTAGTTAAAAATGAATTTTACCTAATTAAAAGTTTTAAATGCACATGTTAAATGCATGTTAAATGCATAATTTTAGAACATAATTACATGTTAGGAGAAGAAACAAAAACAATGAAATCTTTCTTTTCAACCGCTTTTATTGTTTTTTTTTTCAAATTTCACTTGTCTAATCTTTATTTTGTCATAAAAATAAAAAAGCAAAATTGTATCTTTTTATTTTATTTCTGGTTTTGAGAACAAGGACACTCGTCACATGACCAGATTTGTTGAATCTAATTTCAGGGAAACGACCAATTGAAGCATTCAATATTTCTCTAATCTTGATCCTATAAACATATAATTACCAATTGCCCATACCATGGATTGGCTTTGCACAGATGATGGCTGTCTAAAGTTCTTCAATTCTGGAACAGCATTGAATATTGTCAGCCAAGGACAGCACTGTAGTCTTTTATTCAGTCTCATCACAGACGTGCAATTAGCATGAAACCATGTGTAACAGGAATCACTAATGACCGATTCCATTGGCAATGCTTCATTCTTAGTCTCCTCTTGCTTCTTCACTGTTCTTGTTTTGGTTTTGTCTTGTAGTGCTCTGCAGATCTTCCAAAAAGAGAGTCATCCATCAGCCTACAAGTCTGGTCTAAGTTCCTCAAAAGAAGGACTCAGTCTGTTTGGTAAACATCTTTCATTTTTTTTTTTCTTCTTTCCTTCCTGCATTGATATTTCTTTCTTTCTTTTTGAATATTGATGTTTGTTTTGGTAGCCTGCACAGGAATACGGCTTAGTAAAAAATCTAGGGCATCTGCCATTAAGCAATGATTAGCAGGCTAGTCTTGCAGACAACATAATAGTGTAGTGAATTACATCCTCATTGGGTGTCCCCAATATTGTGATCCAGTCCCAGACTAAGCAAAGATTTAGTAAATATCTTTCTACTTACAGTCAGAAAATTGAATTTTGAAAATCACAAAATATTACTTATTAAAAACACAATTAGACCACAACTTATAGAAATATCAACTAAGAGGAAATTGATATCACAGAGACTGGTAGACGGCATCACAAGAGCTGGAGGTGTATCGCCTTCTGTCGATGATGATGCAGGACTTCACTAACAACGCACGGAGGTTGCAGCAGCAAAATAGACCTGAAAAAGTGTAAACAGTGATTAATGATTTAATGACCTTTAATAATTGAATGCTGGACAGGTTTGTCACAAATGAACGAAATAATTGAAACAACCTTTTGTCAACAAATCTTACGAATACCATTAACAGAGCATATAACAGATGAAGACTCGAGCTCGCAGCTTAATGTTGATTAAACATTTGATGTTTACCTTTAATAATATTTTTCTCATAAGTCAGGTCCCCAGTTACTTCCTGAAATACAAGAGTTTTTGTAGAAAGCAAGTTTTTCTCATAAGGAATAAAGAACTCCTTAATGATAGATGTAATATCTCTTTTTCATATCTG
The DNA here is from genome assembly GCA_006491835.1 of Architeuthis dux. Taxonomy (NCBI): domain Eukaryota; kingdom Metazoa; phylum Mollusca; class Cephalopoda; order Oegopsida; family Architeuthidae; genus Architeuthis; species Architeuthis dux. The sequence continues at coordinate 6,020,833 of VCCN01005109.1, read as the reverse complement.
CAATGTTAATTTATAAGAAATACTGGTGAGTATTTCCAAAGGCCAGAAGACAACAAGATAATATAGAAATACTTTGCAAGTATTCTCTTCAGACTAGCATCTTTATTCTTTGTTTATCTGAAAGACTTACTGAACAGTACCAATGTTGTATAGTGGGGTGAATGTCCTGGACTTGGATAGAAAGGAAACTCGAAGACTTGCTTGTAAAAATATCTGGACATATTTGTATTTCATAGCATACAGTTTTGTCGGCCGGCGAGTGAAGAGTGGGAGAGAGATGAGGAAAACTGTCAGTTTGTCCCCAACAGGGACAGCGGTCTCGTGCCTTTCGGCTCCGCTGATGTCTGTCTCTTCTGTGTCCTGAGTTTCCTGTCTGGCTCTGCTCTCTGTGTTCGAGTCTGCTTTATAGGTTTCTCGAACACCCACGCAGGTGTCATCTACACGTTTGTTGGATACCTATTTCCTAAGGTGAGTGGGTCACTTACATTTCTGCACAGGTGTTTGACCCCCAGAATAACCTTTTCATGGCAGTATATCATAACACCAAAATCACATCTCAGAAATTTACATAGAAATGATAATATTTTGTTGAAAAGTGTGTGTTGCCATTATGGATAAACCGCCCGCCGTTAGTTGAGCAGTTCTTTGAATCTTAATTCCTCTGGCAAGGCTGTGTAATATGAGACGCAAGGTTCATACACACATTCACATAACAGAATCAACTCAAGACAGACTTTTACGGGATTGCATGATTTATTCCCAAAAATTACAGAGGTTACAACAACAACAGTTTTATGCTGTTACAAGATGGTGTCAGACATTGGCAGTGGTGGGTGCAAGTCACACTGTGTATGCTCACAATTATGTGAGTTGCCAAAGTTTACATAGCATCTCATTACAGGCTGTAAACAAACAACTTGATACACTTTGTTATAAAAATAATAATTATCTTTTTGTATTTATTACAGGAATTCTAAACAGGTGTAAATCTCAAATAGGAAGCAAACTGCTCAGGTTTGTATTTCCTTACCTGATTTTTTTTAAAGCTCAAGTTTACAAACATATAGAATGTGAATTACCTGATGTAATTTACAAATCTTTTGATCTTTGCTCATGAGGCATAAGAAAAAGCACCTGAACAGTATCTTATTTCTAAAAAGAAAAATTGTGTAGAGATGTGAATTTGGGAGAGTGTACAAAAACAAATAAACCCTAGAATAAGATGAATGAGAGCAAACTAAACAGGTTGGACTTTATGATTGTATCTAAACTGTGTGTTGCAATATGGATTGGTTAATTAAGATTTTGAGAGAAAGTTCAATTCCTCCCTAGGCTCTTCTAAAATGTCACCTCCATTACAAAAAGATTTAGATAGAAAGTCTATGCAAACCTACCATCAGAAAAGTCAGGTAGTGATGACAATAAGAAGAGCAAAGAAAAATATTGTTTTACTATCAAAGGCATGATAAGGGGGCCAGAACTGGGAGTGGCAGTTTGAAGACTGTTTTCATAAAGCAATACTATCTGAACATTTCACTGTCAATCATCTATTAAGGCAGTGACTTATATGTTGGTTCTGCAGACAAGTTATAATTTACTTGATCCACACTGGACATTCGAGAAATGAAACTTTGCTACATGTGTGCATTCCATATAAAACTTAGATGCATGTGTGCATTGAAGGGGTTCATACATTGGGACTGTTAATTTCTTTTAAGCTGAAATATTTTATTGCTAAATAAGAAAATACAGTTAGCAAGTATTGAACTGACATTTGCAACCCCCCCCCCCATGATTCTACATTTAGGGTACACAAATGTTCCTTAGGATGTCCTCTTTCAGAATAAAGATGTTCCCAAGAAAAAAGTTGGGAAGAACTACCCCATGAGCCTTTTAAAGTACTCAGATATGTCAACTGGGAGACGAGATATGTGTGTGTGCTGGTGGCCATTTTGTTTTATCCAAATCAGGTAGTTCTTCCCAACATTTTTCTTGGGGACATCCTTTTTCTGAAAGAGGACATCCTAAGGAACATTTTGGTACATGTAGGATCATGGGAGGAGGGGTGCACGGTAGGCCCTGCTGCCCTCCGGCCTACTGGAATTTCTTCTTAAATGTAAGTTCTGCTCTCCACATTCCATTACAAGACAGAGAATCAAATAAATGGAAATAGTTGACTTTTGATCCCACTAATTTGATAAATTGATCTATGGAATTATTCCAGTATTTAAGATATAATTTCAGATTATATTCCTTCATCCTCGAACAGAGGATCACTTTCGCAGCCTTTTGGATAAGATCAAAGTGTAGTATCTGTTCTTCAAAACTGCCATGGCCTCAAAGCTCAGAGAATCATGGCCCTTCAGGGTCCTTATGGCATACTCAGGTATCTCCGGATATCTGGAAGAAGTTGCACAGGATATCTTGGCCAGCTGGTTGGGAGGCGATCACAATCAGCATGATTGGGATTCGTTCTGAGAAGTTTTTGACAACTGACCAGCTTATCCCGGTCCTCGTGGCATTTGTCTCAGTGACAGGGATTTGGGATTCTCCCCCCTCAGGTCTCTAGTCACGGGGACATGGGATCTCCCCCACTCTCCTACTGAATTTGGCACTAAATGATCCTTCATGGCCCTTCGGGGGTCCTTGTGGCATACACGGGTATCTCCGGATATCTGGAAGAAGTTGCACAGGATATCTTGGCCAGCTGGTCGGGAGGCGATCACCATCAGCATGCTTGGGATTCGTCCTGAGAAGCTTTTGACAACTGACCAGCTTATCCCGGTCCTCGTGGCATTCGTCTCAGTGACAGGGATTTGGGATTCTCCCCCCTCAAGTCTCTAGTCATGGGGACATGGGATCTCCCTCCCCTCCTACTGAATTTGGCATTAAATGACCCACCAAGGGTCGATGTGCCATTAAACAAAACAATCAATCAATCAATTCATCCTCGAACAGATACATAGCTCAAAAGTCAAGCATGGAATCTGAAGCAACTAGCAGGCAAAAACTATTTCATAGGAAACTATTTGATTCTTCAACATTACAAAGAATTCAATGCCCCACAAAATTACATTCATTTCTTTATTCATTGATTCTAGTACTTGTAAAATTTTCAAATTCTTCCTGAGTGTTATTACTTTCTTTTCTTTACCTTTTTGAGTTATTGTGTTTGAATAATTTCTCTTTTTAGGACATGGTTCCTGCAGCCACTAAGGGATTTAACAATTCTACAGCAGCGCCAGAATGCCATTGCATATTTGATGAATGGGCGGCACATGGAAATTGTTCACAATCTTGAAGGGTGTCTGAGGCAGATTAGAAACGTTTCTGTATGTATTCTTTTTGCATCAATCATTCTAAATATGTCATTTCACTTTCCAAGTGCAGTAACAACAATTTTTTATCAATCTGTTAAGACCCTGCAGGGAGACGGATGACAGTTTTTTTTCCTTGGTCCTATTATGAAAGGAATAGAGAAAGCGGCCTGTTCAATAGCTGAGATATTATTTCATGTACTTAGTACTTGCTCACATTATGAAG
>VCCN01005109.1:5999517-6014920 GCA_006491835.1 Architeuthis dux | reverse complement strand
CACACATACATACTTACTGGTACTTCTGGGATATATAAACAAATCAATGTTTACAGAGTTAATGACTTATCCTTTTGACTTACCAGACACTATTGATGTAACAGTTCTTGACCTTATTCCCAAAACAAACCTATTTTTAAATCCCTGCATCAGTCCAAATACTAAAAAAATTGTTGTATTTAGTTCTAACCTCATAGAGAAATTTGGTTAAATCTGTGGTACCTTCAGAAAATGCCTAAAGTCATCTTTTCCATAGTTATCCTTATTTCTGGAATATTTTGGTAGAAAACTGATATTTTTGTACTGCATGAACATCAAAATTTGACCAGGTCTACAGTAATCTACAAAATGACACAATTCCATTCTACCTTTAGTCTTAATTTGTCTTCTATTTCCATAGTTTCATTAAATAAAATTGAATATTTGCTGATAAAATTATTTTGGCTTATAATCAAGGTAATTTTATGGGGGACAGAATTAGTCTTTTTTAATCACCGCTACCCATAACAGACTGGTTTAAACACTGTTGCTGAGTTTAGGTTATTTATGTGTTCTTACATTTATATGTATCTATGTATCTATCTATGTATCCAGACTTCGCCAGCCCTAACCGTTTATAGTAGAAACTTGAAATTTTGGTCCCACTTTTTTGTTTTTTAAAAATTCCCCCATAATAGGTTTTTAGTGGGGTGTTCAGTTTGCAATGTAAGTTTATGCTAAATTGGTCACTAGTTTGTGCCTGCTTGTTTTTAAAAAATTCCACCCCAAAATAGGTTTTTAGTGGGGAGTTCAATTTACAATGCAAGTTTATGCCAAATTGATTCCTTTAGTTTATGTCCAGCAGCATTCTCACTTGTTTTTTTAAAAATTTCGACTTTGTATTGATCACTGCCCACCACCACTGTTTAATTTACATGGCAAAAAGAAGCATATGTAGGTGGTGGTGATTCATAATTTCCCTTGGAATGCTAGTTATTGGTATCTCCTGCTTTTCAAAGGTTTGTGTTATACCATCTCACTTTTTAAGACATACATTAGTACAAGTTTCTTCTGCTACCCAAAATGGTGTTAAGCGAAGAAGCAATTACCATTAATTTATATAGGAAAAGCATTCCCAGATAAAAAATAATCTTCTTATATGTCTGCCTGCCTCAGGGGCGAGGCTTGAAATATGACAGTATGCTTGACTGCTTTGCCTCACACGTTTTTTCTATGATACAGTTCTTTGTAGGCACTCAAGTTATCCTAAAAACCTGTCCTAAACCTAAGTGCCCTTTCAAAATTAATGTCATACTTTTCTGAAATTATTCTACCACAGTTAATTGTAGTAAACATTTCATGCAAAGTTAGTTTTTGGGATCTTGGGATGCTCAAAACTTTTCCCCATATGAATTAATGCTAATTGCTTCTTCATGTTACACCATTTCAGCTTACGAAAGATTTCATAGCAAACCTCTACTCAGATAGCTGGGGTAAACAGTATAATTAAATTAGTTCTATAACGCTTGAGCTACTTTAGATTCATCAGTTCTATTCAATACAAAGAAATGGTACTCATTACATAAGCCATACAATGGACTAAAGATCACTTTAATATTCAAACCCCATTATCAGCCAGATTCTGTATCTAAATCTGGATTTCATTACCCTATCTTGTCAGTTGTGGACACATGTTTGTCACTTAACCCTTCTCTCCTCTTACCCTTGATTCTCTATCTACTCATTCTTCCTTTCCCTCCTATTCATTCTCCTCCACCCTCAACCCATCTCTACTCTTTCTCATCCTTTGTCCATATCTCAGATTATGATTATTGCTACCTCTCATGCATTCCCATTCAAATTTTCTGTGGACCCCTAAATTTCATCTCTGATACCTGAAGACCTTGGTCAGTATCAGGTTGAGGGTATTGTCAGGTTTTATTGATGCCAGCAAGTGTGAAAAGCAATTCATCTGGCTGTTATCTGTTATTGGGAGTATATAAAACATTGGATAAGTAATTGAGTATCACACTACAAGTATGGGCAACTGCATTAACATCTCTGGCCATAAACATGCTTACTTAATGCAGAAATATGAATGTGGACATCCCTGAACAGCATGACTTCTATTACATGACTTCTATTACACATTAATATGATTTGTAAGAATCATTAATTCTTATATGGATTTTTCTCATGTAGAAACATCTGAGTTGTTTGCAATATAAAACCTATGAAGCTTACAAACTTGTTTGTATGCGCCAAAAATGTTTGACTCTTTCTGTTTATACTAAATTTCATAAGGGACACCACAGAATTTCTTGAGTCATTACAATGTACATATATGTATACTATTTCTTTTTCTTTTTCAATAAGTTTTACAGACTTTTTAGGAATAAATGTCAGCAACCTTGTTGCTTTGTTTATAGTCAAATCTATTGGATTGTGTCCAAAACATAATGGAACCATTAAATAACAGATCTGCTTAGTTACTCAGTAGAGCCTGTCATGTTACCAACATCTTTTGGCAGCACACCATGTTGGGGGTGATCAATGAATAAGTTACTTCTCTCACCTTTTCATAGATCACTAAAAAGTCCACATTTTCAAAAAAACAAGCGGGCACAAACTAGGGATCAATTTAGCATAAACTTACATTGTAAATTGAACACCCCACTAAAAACTTATTTAGGGAGGGGATTTTCAAGAAACAAACAAAGATTTTTTTCTAGACATATTAAGGAGTAAATGTTTAAATTTTCAGCCTAACTACATTGGTGTGGCCTGTATGCATGATACATACATAGCCAGCCAGATCAAATTAAAAACTGAAGAAACCTATGTTGACAGTTTTGGTGACAGTTTTGGTTGACGGTTTCTAACAAGTTTCAAACATTTTTACTAAAACAAAACTAGTATCTCATGAATATTATTTTTAATTTATTATTAGAGGAAGCATTGTCAAGTATTATTTCTGATCCATGCTGTTTACTAATCACTAACAAATGATGCTCTGAGAGGTTGTGTTAAAAAGCAACAGAAATTAAGATGAAAATTTTGTGTTTTAATTATGAATAATTATGAATAATTTACCTAGATTAGTTAATCTTGGAATATGTTAAGTAATAATGTCTATGTTGAACCATACTATATCTAGCAAATATATGCAGAAAACATGCATACACTCATGTACACACACGTAAAACCTATATAATCTATGGCATAAGTACATAATATAGGTGTATGTAACATATATGGTAGATGTGATTAGACAATGTGAAAAAGAAAGATTGAGAAAAGCGTGTTACATCTCAAACATATTTATGAAGATAAACCTTTTCGCATTTCATTGATGCAAGCGACTTCATCAGAAGACATTTGAACAGTGCAGAAAAGTGTACTATCCATGACAGGTAGTAGAAATGACTACACGGCATGTTCATTCTGTCGGACTCCCTTACATCCATATAACAAACAACATATTATATATAGAACATTTATTTTAACTTGGTGCTTTCCATTTTTCTTTAATTTCTGTTATCTTTCTGTGATTCTTTTTTTCTTTTTTTAATAGTCTCTGTCTTTCCTTAACTGTTGAACATTATACAGTGAAAATTTCAAATAAAAATTCAGCAAATAACTATGTATCAAGCTGCAGACTTATTGATCCACCCCCGTAGTCATAATCTTTTAGACTTAGTCTTGAATATTTTTTAGTCTACACAAATCTTTGTGGTACAAATTTTAAACCATCTACAAAAAGGAAAAGAAAACAAGAGATCATTGGATAAACTAAGGAAGACCAAAGAATGCATCAGCTGAAACATTATGATAAAAACAAAGATGCGATTACTATTTTGGATAACACATGGATTAAAGACAGACAGACAGACAGACTGATAAAACAACAGACTGACAGACATACATAACTCATGGAATAAAGACAGCCGCACAGACACACAGACCAAAAAAGAGACAGACAGACAGACAGACAGACAGACAGACAGAATGACAGACAGACAGCATTGGCTGAAACCTTATGATAAAAACAAAGGAGATTACTATTCTGGATAACTTGTGGAATAATCACAGACAGACTGATAGAACAACAAACAGACTGACAGACATATGTAACTCATGGAATAAAGACAGACACACAGACTGACAGACAGACACACAGACACACAGAATGACAGAATGACAGACAAACAGACAGACTGACAGACAGACAGATAGACAGACAGACAGAGCGAGCAAACACAAGAGAGGCTGAGTGACAGGTAAATGAAAGCCAGAACGATTTACAGAGGGACAGGTATGCTGAAAAGATTTAATGTGGCAAACAGAAATTGAGATTGAATTATGCACAGACAGACATGCAGAAAGATTAACAGGCTGATATATAAATAGACAAGGAAATAAAATGACTGACAGACAGACAGACAGGAAGACTGTCAAAGAGAACGAGACAGACTCACTATAAGAAAGACAAAAGACTGGTAAATAGATAAAGGGGCAAACACAGAGAGGCTGACTGAGACATAGAGAGAAAGAGAGAGTGATATAAAAGAATTGACAAAAAGTAACTAGGTAGACTTATAGATAGGCTAATAGAAAGAGAAATTTGAGAGAGTGACACGGACAGACATACAGACTGTGTGTGGTAAATAGGTAGACACAAAAATTACAAAAAAAAATCCCCAGGTTTAGAAGATGAAGAATTCCCAGTGGCCAAAGACAGAATCTGCTCTCAGGTACTTTCATGTTCATATCTGTTATCTTGCTTGGAGATTAATCCTACTTGAATCTGATTGGGCGTTCACTGTAACACTTCTCAAGATGTCCCAGCTGTCTCCCCTTCTTAACCATGAATAGACAAGTGTATCTTCTGTCCTGCCCCTCCTATGAATTAATCCATCCCCAAACCACTTTTCCAGCCCTCTTCAACATTTTCAGCAGTCTATTGATGTATTTAACTGAGAAAAATGATTATTATTTTTTTTTGTTTTTGGTCATTTAAACTTTATTTTTTCTTCCCCTCAGATAATGACACTCATCTATTAGTTGATGATTTCTTATTAAAAACTGACTGTTTATGTAACCCATGATATCACTGATAGGATTTACTAAACAAATACATCAAAAACTTCCATTCACTCCAATGTTTGCATATATAGTGACAAGGCAAATTCTAACAATAGGAAAAAAAGAAACTGCAATTTTAGTTGTATTTTAGTGCTTAATGCATTTGAAGCTGGTTTACATAAGGCAAAGTAGTGGCTTTTGTTACAGCTAACCACTGACTTTACAGCTACTCCACCACTCCTCTGCTTAGCCTAACACCCTAACAAATGAAATATTTCTGGTGGTGGGACAGAAGTTTTGATTATTGAACATTGAATTTTGTAATGTTTCACCAAAAATTTGTTCTAGCAAATTTCAGCATTCAAGCTATACCCACCTAGAACAGGCATGTTTTTTGAACGTTCATGTAACATTTGCACAAACATTGAGTGAGGACAAGTACTATTTGTTTGCAAACGCTCAACAAACAGTTGCAAACAGCCAAATGTCATACAAACAGTAGCAGACCAGTGTCTTAAGGCTTGTCTTCAAATGTTTATTGGGTGTTTGTACATAAACAAAGTATATACAGTTTAGCCACCCTCTCAAATCACAATGCAAACACACCCAAACATTATACAAACGGTTACAAACAGTAGATGGACGTTTGGCTGATGATTGCATCATTGGTTCTGCGTGGGTATGCGTGCATTGGAAATCAGGACAAAAAGGATTATCAGTGGTCAGGAATTAATGCAAGCATTACTGACAGACAGCAGAGGACTTATTATGTGTATAATATCAACATAGATTAGGGATTGTGGATTTTATAACTAAAGTATTTTGAAGATTATACCGGAAAGGTATACTTAGCTCTCTAAGCCCTGATCCTGTCATCATTCCAAAGTGGTGTCTCTGATGGGGAATAATTGCCATACAAATTTATGATAAACATAAGAAATATACAATGTATTTTTAATCAACGCTACCCACAACAGACCAGTTTGAACACTGTTGCTGGGTTTTGTTAATCAACGCTACCCACAACAGACCAGTTTGAACACTGTCGTTGGGTTTAGGTTATTCATGTGTTCTGACATTTATATGTATCTATATATCCGGACTTTGTCCAGCCTTAACCGTTCATAGTAAAAACTTGAAATTTTACACACACACTCCCTTCAATGAGTAGGGAAAATGTTTTTTTGTTTTTTGAAAATCCCCTAATAACAGGTTTTTAGTGGGGGATTCAATTTTTAATGTAGGTTTATCCTAAATTGATCCCTTAGTTTGTGTGTGGCTGCATTCACCCGTGGTTTCTTTTTGTAAATCATGAATTTATGGTTCAAACCTTACTGGTAGCATTTTTGTCAAGGTAACTTAATTTTACCACCATGACTGCTTAATTTATGAGGTGGTGGTGATTCATAATTTCCCATGGAATTCTAGTTATATGTATATCAATATGGATTGTAGATTTTATAGCTAAAACTTAGTGCTTGAAGCCCAGATCCTGTCATCATTCCAAAGTGGTGTCGCTGGTGGGGAATAATTGCCCACAAATTTATGATAAATATAAAACACATGTGTGTATTCTAGTTTTTTTTTGTCAGCCTTTTAAGGTCTGTTGTTGAACAGAGGACTTCCCTAATTAAGACATGGGGGATGATGGGCCTTACCCTACCACACTGGCCTATGACATGTTGGCAGGGGAAGAGATGGATACATGCTTTTCCCAAGGGCATTATTGTGATGTGAAACTGTCTCAGCTAGAGTTTGAACTCAGCTTATCAATCCCATTCTCTATGCCATTAACTGCTCCGCCACCTCACACCTCCATACAATGTATAATTACAAAAGATTGCATACATTCTGTTAATATCTTTTATTGACATCCAATGCTAATATTTATGTTTTGTCTGCTGATCTTTTAGAGTAATTAGAAACTGTCAACCCAAACTGTCACCAAAACTGTCAACATAGGTTTTTTTAGTTTTTAAGTTTGACTGGCTTGCTGGCTTGCTGGCTATGTATGTATGTATGTATGTATGTATGTATGTATGTATGTATGTATCACACATACAGTCTGCATCAATGGAGCTAGTGGGCTGAAAACTTCAACATTTACTCGTTTTTTTATTTTTTGAAAACTCCTCCCTATAATAGATTTTTAGTGGGGGATTCAGTTTTCAATATAAGTTTATACTAAATTGATCCCTTAGTTTGTGTCCGCAGCATTCACGTTTGTTTTCTTTGAAAATTCAGATGTTTTTTTTAGTTGTCACTGACCAACAAAAGGCAAGAGAAGTAACTTATTCATTGTTCACTCCTTTTTCAAATTTTTTAATTGATCATCCCAACATGGCATGCTGACAAAAGATGTTGGTCGGATGACGGTTTCTATGGAGTTTATGCTAAATTCCATCTTTCCAACATCTGTTGCATTAAATCTATTTGGTGGTGTGTCATTGAATGTTTCTTGTCAATCCCTGTCCCAACTTAATATATAATATAATAATTGCCAAATTAACATTGAAATATTTTGCTGATTTAAAAGTACATATAAAAAACCCTGAAGTAAAGTTATTATTAATTTTTGACTCATCTTTTCTTCATTTTATTATTGCTTCTTATCGTAACTTGCTAGTTTGAATACCTGCTGACCCTTTAAATAAATAGCTTGAAGTAGGAATAAAGAAGTAACTTCTGACAAGATCTGAACTCCCATATTCTAGGAGTTCTTTTTTTCATGGACAATTCCTTAACCAATTTGGCCACAGAAACCTATGGCTAGACAGTTATATTGTCACCTTTCCCCTCTAAATCTTCACATTATTTTATTACCTTCTTGTTGTAGTAGTAGTACTAGTAGAAGTAGTGTTAATTTTATGAGATCTGAGATAAGTTTTCACTATTTCTTTTATTATTGCTTTTTGTCACAGCTTTCTGGGTCGAATATCCTCTAAACGTGAAAGTATATATAATTATAATTAAAGAGCATCTCCAATTCAGTAGTAGTTATTGAACAGTATACCTGGTAGCCATCAGTCTATTATTTGAACAAAAGAGCCAACAAATTAGGGATTTAAAAAGATAAATAAATGGAATTGTTCTTTTTTTGTTTGTTTGGCATGAAGTGCACTCTTGCCAACTAGCCAAAGGGGTCATTGAAGGAACCTAATCCTAGAAATCAGACATTTCCAATTTCAAAGGAATGTCTTTTTTCAAATAGCAAGAGATCATAATTGGTTCCTGCACGACACAGCAAACTGCTACCAAGGGTTTGAAGGAGCAAAAGGGGTCGTCCGCACAAAGCCAAGGTTAGTGAAAAGATCTAATGATAATAAAGTGCAAAAAAAAAAGAATTTCTTTTTACAATAACAAATTCAGTAAAATTTACTGATGCTATCTGCACTGATGGATAGGCAATTTGCCTATGCAGATGGATTGAAAAGGAGAAGTGAAACCGTCCCTGGGGAAGGAAGGAAGGAAGGAAAGATAAAAAGATTTGAAGAAGGGAAACAGAATGATCTGGGGGGAGGGGGGGGAAGCTCATCAAAAGTTGCTATGGACTATAAACTGACTGAGGGCAATGGATCATCTGGTAAAGGTTTTGCTGTTATTGTTCAAACCTGTAAGTAGATAACTAGGTCTTAAGCAAGTTATTCACACCTCATGCTTTCATCAACTCTTATCGGTTAATAAGGTTATTTCTTGGATTATTCATATTGGTAAAAAAGTGGTTCATTCATTACTAACTCACCAGTGGGTATAATAAGTCCTCATACTAACTAAAGCAAAAATAGCAATTCAATTGTTAGAAACCATTAAAAGAACTGTCACCATAGGTTTCTTCAGTTTTCAAGCTGGTCTGGCTTATGTATGTATCACATGTACAGGTTGAAATTTTAAACATTTACTCCTTATTATGTCTACAAAAAACGTTTTTTTCTTTTTGAAAACTCCCCCCCCTATAATTTTTTAGTGGGGGTTTAATTTGCAATGTAAGTTTATGCTAAATTGATCACTTACTTTGTGTCCGCTTATTTTTTGAAAATTCAAACTTTTTCTAGTGATCACTGCCCAACAAAAGGCGAGAGAAGTAACTTATTCATTGATCACCCTTTTTTCCAATTTTTTAATTGATCCCCCCCAACATGGCATGCTGCCAAAAGACGTTGATCATGTGACGGTTTCTATTGACTAACTAACCAGACCTGTTTTTTGAATATTCATAATTATGTAAATATGGTTGAATTAACTTTTAGCCCATGAATAGGTATCTAGGGTTTTGACCTTACACTCTATGTCCACTGCTGTAATTGGCGATAAGGTTGGCGCTATGAGACAATTTGAGATATGGGAAGCTTGTCTGTTGTTTGACCCAGGCAGTTTGAAATAAGGAAACCTCACTCCTTGTTTGACCTCTTCTTCTCTCTCCATTCTGTCCAACATTCCTGAATAAACCCTGGACCATTGCAGACAACCTGTGCGTATTACATTGTTACATAATGATTGAAATGTGCACATATTACTGTATTTCTTTGTATATGACACAAAAGATTTGTACTCAAATCTGAGCGAAAATACAGAATTATGCAATACCTGAATGTATGTGTGAAAAACTTTTTTATACGTTACTAAATATATATACACAAATTTAGAACATTGAAGCAGAAAAATATGTGGGACTGCCAAACTAGTGCCAGATCAAGTACCCAAGTTATACAAAAGGTTACAATTTTATACCTATTTTCCACCATATCTAGTACTCATATTATACAAGAATTGTGTTATACATGGAGAAATACAATATATTGGATTTTGACCATCAAAAACTACTTTTTTACTATAGAAAGGAAGTCTAAAAAAATCGATCCTATTCATGAAGATAATTTACCAAACTAAGCTTAGTCTTATACAAGGCCACATTAGTTAGGATCAAACTTGCAATACTAGCAATGGCCTTCGAGACTAGCTTGTTAACCATCATTCTACAGCAGGTACTTCAATCCTAGCTAAGTACTACATATAAATCGAAGTTGAATGATGATTGTTTCTCCATCATAGAATATTAGCAAATCTGCAACATGATGATTTTTTATGGCAAAATATACAAAATCAATAAAATGTATTAATTTCCGTTTTGTTGTACAATCTGCCACAGATAAAATATTCATATTTCAATATCTTAGTTTTCCATTAAAATTTTCCTTTGTGTCTTTTTGTGGGAATTCAATGCAAAGGTTTTATCATCTAAATAAAATAAATTCATAGCTTGACCCTATGCCTAGAATATTGGATTATACTTTTTCCTGACCAAATTAAAAAGGCAAGCAAATTAGATGTTATGTGCCGAAAAGATTATGAGTAAGTTTATGTGTAAATCTTATTTTCTCACTGAGGTTGGCGTTCTTGTGAGATTTTCGGACATAATGTCTCTTGTCCTAAAGAATTTCGGTAAAAACTGGAGTTTGACGATGAATATATACACATTGGTTTGGGAATGGTCTCAAAGAAGGACTTTGAAAGACTGTCCGTTGATTGAATAGATCTTTTTTTTGATTGATTAGAACAGATGACTGTAGGTATTTGAATTTTCTTGGTTAATACCCCTTTTTGCATAGAATTGTACTTGTAGTAAAAATAGGCTAAAACTCCAAAAGATTAATGATTAACATGCTAATCTTAGAAGTTTTTCTTAATAAGTTTGTTTTCATTAATATGGCTTTATGCCATAGTTGGTCTTGTCCAACAAGATCTAATGTAAGGAGTTGTGTAATCCCAGGTTATGTTAGATATCCTTACTAGTTAAAAATAAATATTACCAAGCAACTGTCATAAGTCTGAAATGGAAATCCTTAAGAAAGAAATTATGAACCCATTAACTGTAGAAGGTGGCAAAGAGTAATAGTTATCCATTGCAAGATAAAAGCCCTTGTCCATTACAAGATAATCCATCGCAAGTTTCCCATTGCAAGATATAAAACCTGACTCACAGACAGGGCCGGATTAAGGTTGCATGGGACCCCTGGCTGTAATTCAAACAAGGGCTCTCCCACCAAAATGATTGGTGCAAGAGATTCTATTGAATTGAATTGTAAATATATTGATTTCATTCACATATTTATTATTATTACATCAGACGTTTAATAACTTTTCTCATGGCAATTTTTTTCTGTTAACTAATTTTGGGATTCCCTGGCTTCAGCCCGTTCCTTAATCTGGCACTACTCATAGATAGAACTGAGTTACAATCAAACACAATCAAACGGGAATTTTATTGAGTTAGCCATGGAACTGCAATGACGGAAATTTCCGTCATTCGCAGTTCATGGGTTAATGCATTGATATGAAAGACTTTGGCTGCAAACAGAGAAATCATCTCTGATAACTGCTTATCAAAAGAAATCTGGAAAAGCACAAAAACTTTTTCATTGGAGAATGGAAAAAAAATTCCCTCTGGGAGTTCATTTAGTGCAAAGCAAGGAATGGTTTTCTGCTTTGTTAGACAAATATGAGATTATTAAAGTCTCACTGAATCTCCACTTTTTATCCAAATATTTCCCAACTTTTCCTATTTACAAATGGCTATATCAGTTGCTTACATACATAGGCATATTTTCTCCTCTCTCACTTCCTAGAGAAAAGTAAAGAGCCTCTATTCTTAAATTTTTTTGTCAATCTGCTTTTCTTCCTTAAGAAAGAAAAGTAAAAGAAAAAGATTTAAAAAAAAAAAATCCTCCTCTTCCTCCTTTAAAGTCTATTGTTGGGCATAAGCCTTTCCAGGTTGGCAGGGGTGGAGTGGTCTTAGCCTAAAAGCTCAGTCTCGTCTCCACAACAAGGTAGAATGTACTCGGTACGGTCCTAGACTTTTTCACTGCATATATGTTTTTGATTATATCTGTAGAAAAAAAAAGCATTTTACTAGGATTTTGAAAATGAAGTCAGTTTTCTCTGATTGTCAGATGCCATCGACTCCAAATAAATAATAGATAATTAAACAAATAATAACATTTTGATTATAAAACATAGTTTTCTTAGAGCTTTGAAAATGATCTTTGATTTTTTTTTATTCTAAGACTCAAAAAAGATTTTGAAAAATTACTACAATAACACTTAGTTAATCTTTGGTTTGATGTACATAAACCTATGCCAGTATTTAACCAACATCCAAAGGCGCCAAAAATCATACAAAGGCTCCGAAAAGTATAATTCTTTATTAAAAAGTATAATTAAATAACATATTCATCAGAAATTACCACAATAATGAAATTAAAAGCCTGTCTTTTGTTCTTTATCAGATTGCACACCATGAATTCATCAAAGTACAATGGAAAAACAAAATGCATCCAATGTGCCAAACTGACATTTTAATAAAGAACAAAAGACAGGCTTTTAATTACATTATTGCATTAATTTCAGATGAATATGTTGTTTAATTATACTTTTTAATAAAGAATTATAATTTTCGGAGCCTTTGTATGACTTTTGGAGCCTTTGGGTGGTGGTTAAACACAGCCATATGTTTGTGTACATCAACCCAAAGATTACCCAAATTAAAATTAAAGACACAGGAAAATTTATTTTCTCTTTCTCTTCAGTTTTTTCCCTTCCACTCTTATGATGCTGTGTGTGGGGCTCCCACCATAGAGTAAAGGTTAACAAGCTAATCTCACAGACCATTCACAAGTGTTCCCTACTATTCTGGCCCTGTGCAAGACTAAGCTAAGTTTAGTAAATTACAGACCTGCTTGGTGGCTGAGGTAGTTGCATATTTCCAGTGGTAAGTGTTAACACCCAGGAAAAAGCCAGGGTTTTAACTCTTAAATTCATAAACTGATCGTAATTGACAGTGGAACTCTTCAATGGATAGTATACAAAACTTTTCTGTGAATTGAATTTTAAAAACAAAAAAATTCACCAAATAGTCAAAGGGAAATTTAAGAGTTAAGTGACAAACAGGCCTTCCCCACCTGACACAACAATCTCCATCTGCCCCACCATTTTAGCCTTGTGCCAGACTAAGCTAAACTTTGCAAATATTGACTTAAGATTGAGTCTTCATTCTCTTTATTTTATATGCATTCATTCTTTTCCCCTTTTCTTTCATTCTTCTCTCATTTTTTTTTATTCCTTTGCTTCTAAGAAGCAAACAAACTTTTTCTTTTATTCCTTTCCTTCTTTTATTATTTTCTCTTTCTCTTTTCCTTTCTTTTTTTCTTTCTCATATGTAAGTATTGTTTACTTTTTCTTTTCATTCCTTCAAGAAAATTTCATTTTTCTTTCTTCTGAGAGTTGTTCAGTTTTCTCACTCTTCAGTGACAATCTGGCTTCTGTTTTTCTTTTTTTTTTTACCTCCACCAACGAATTTGGAAGAGTTATTAATCACTGCTACCCACAACAAACTGGTTTAATCACTGTTGCTGGGTTTAGGTTATTCATATGTTCTGTCATCTTTGTATCTATCTATCCACCCCTAACTGTTCATAGTAGAAACTTGAAATTTTGCACACACACTCCCCTCAATGAGGAGAGAAAATATTTTCATTTTTTTAAAAACTTCCTACGCTAAATAGGTTTTTAGAGGGGGGTTCAATATGCAATGTAAGTTTATGCTAGTTTGTTCCCGCTCGTTTTTGAAAATTCAGACCATTTTTAGCCCAACTTTTTAATTGATCATTCCCAATGCAGCATATATGTGTGGCAGTGATTCATAATTTCCCTTGGAATGCTAGTATATATTCACTTGTGTCTGTCTGTCCACTCAATATCTCTAAAAGTTCTCAATGAATTTTAATGAAATTTTGTGGAAGTGTGAGCTTTGGGCTAAGGAAGAATTGATTAAATTTTTCTTTTCATTTTCTTATTCTGCAGCAGACATTAATGAAAAAAAAGTAGGTCAGTTAAAAAATTGGTTTTAAATCTAAGGGAGATAACTCAATGTGTACATTTAATTCTCTTATGTTATTTTTTTATATATATTTTCCATTCTTCCTTCTTTATGAAGTGTTTAGTGACAATGGTGTTGGCAGACGTACACGCTCTCTGAGTGCTTTCTAGTTTTCAATACACTTTTTGCCTTTCATTTCCCCAAAAACAAACCCCCTTTCTTCTTTCCTTCCTTCTTTCTTGTCCGTCATCAACTCCACCCAACATATACTCCTCCCCTATTAAAATAAGGACAATATTTACCTTCTCATATCATTCAAACTTGCAGGTTGACTGCCTCTCAGTGCTTCAAATATGAAGACTGCAGATGCTTAAACAAATCTCCTTGAAAGTGGTGTGGCGGAGGGAGAGGGGGCAGGTGTAGGTGGTGAAATGAGTTTGATACCCCCCCCCCCATCTTGCCCATACACCCGTTAACCAACCCAACACACACCAGAAATGATTTACTTGTTGTTTACACAGGTTTATTAAATTATTTCCCTCCAATTTCTTGCAAGCTTTGCCTCATTGCTGTCTGCTGCCCAAATATAATGTGTTGCTAGTAGGAAGGATAATTAGAAAGCCCAAAGTGGTGTCGCAGAAACAACCCCACCCTTTCGAGAACACCTCCATCATCACCAATACCCGATGACGTTTATTTTTTTTTTTAATTTCCAAATCAACAATCCTTGGCGCCATGTACAGCTACCTCATATCTCCCTCCTTGCCTCCCGACCGTCCTACCTAGCTTCCCTGCAGGTATTCCTTGTAGACTCAGCAAAATATATTCTTTCTTTGCGTGATTATTTTCTGTTTATTTTGTTTTCTTGACGGTAAGCATTGTTATGGCATTATAGAGAAATTATTCCATTATTCAAATGCGAAAATCATCAGAAAAAAGGCAGTCTGGAGGTCGGCTTTTCTGGTTTTGAAACCATGGCTTCACCATTCAACCGATCAAAAAATAAGGCTAGCATTTATGAGCACCCACTAGTTTGGTTGCCCCCAGGCCCCATTTGAATAATTTATAAAATAATGGCCAAGGGAGTGAACTAATAGAGTTATTCAAATTTTTTCACTGTAAAAATAATTTTGAAATATCATCATGATTTTCAAGTTAAAGATAAGCCGCAGATACAGTTGGTTAAGCAACACTCTATCTGATCAGTACTGAATAAGTAACCAATTTAGAATAGAGTGTCCCATTTTAAAGTTTTTTTATTCATTTGTGCCATTCATGGTAATACCCAAAGGTTTGTGGAATTTCACTCTAACATCAAGTTTTCACTGTCTCCATCAAAGTATCCCTTTTGCCTGATATTTTCACAATGGTTCACAAAGAATACTGGCAAAAGTCCATATTATATTCAGTTTGCTGTAGAAATTCCCTAAACTTTTGAGTAGCACAACATATATATTGTGTATTAGG
>VCCN01005109.1:5947777-5958815 GCA_006491835.1 Architeuthis dux | reverse complement strand
GTAATGAATACCAGCATGGAAAACTAAATTGTTAAACAGTATACAAGTTCTGATTGAGACTGCTCATGTCCACTTCTTTATAAATCCTGTGGGGAATACAAGAATCCACTTCTACCTGCACTCTCCCCCATTGCCAGATATATTGATGAAATGTCTCATTGCTGTCATGCCACATTAATCGACAGGGAAGTGAGTGGGCGAGTTAACACTTGGGAAAATCACTCTCCCATAACTACCTTACTTGCCCTGGCAATAGTAGCAAAAAGCCGTCAACTTTGACATGACTACATAATATTCTATTTTCATATGTAATGTATACATTTATATTATATATGAAAATGAGATATTAAGTGCTTATGATAATTATCTCATACAAGCTGAACCTCTGAAAATTCCATGATTTAAGAAAAATGTTTCCACGATATTGTTTTTTTTAAAAAGGATTGCTTTATTGCATTTAAGGTTTCATTAATGCAACTCGAGGCTGTATTATCTTAAGAGTGACAATTTTTTGCCTGTATAGCATACTGAGTGAATATGTTCAGAATAATTGCTGGGTACATTAAATTAGATAGGAATATGGAAGATTAAGTAATTATTATAATTTGCATATATATTAAATCTCTGAGATTAGATGGAAAAAAAATGTTGATTTAACAATAAAAATGATCAACTGTGGCATCTGATTCAAATCTAAATGAAGCCATCTGTGGATTCTTTTGCTGTTAAATGTTTCTTTGTATTTTGCATCACAGATCTAATTCATCTTTTTTTAGCATCAGAAGAGATTGTTGTTTCATATGGGCTCAGATCAATTACTCTTGAGGGGATTTGTAGGAAAATTGATTGAGAGAATTCATATATAGAACTAAGATTTTTGCCTTTGTGAGAGCAAACCTACTTAAAAGAATTCGTTTCTTTGCAATTCATATATTATAAATAAACTCATTTATTGTAACTTTCCTTATTATATTGATTGAATAATAAAGTAAAAAAATAATCTGTATTTGCTGCAACATGTAAGAAAAATAATTGTTTCCATATATTGATAAAATTAGAGAATTACAGTTAAAAATAAAATTTTTCTCATATTTCCGTATCTGTATTTCTCTGCATAGGCATATGTGTATATGTGGGTGGGGAAAATGACCCCCCAAATTCAGGCTAAACAGTGTTGAATTTTCTCCTCTCTTTTGATCCCTAAAAAGTTTCCCCTCACTATTTACCCCAGAAATGGAAAAAGTAGTTACTGTGTAGTTATATCAAATCACGTGATGTAGTTTCCATTACATATTAGAAACTGTCAACCAAAACTGTCAACATAGATTTTTTTCAATTTTCAAATTGGTCTGCCTGGCTGGCTGGCTGGCTGGCTATGTATGTATGTACCATGCTTACGGGCCGCACCAATGGAGCTAAAGGGCTGAAAATTTTCGACAATTACTCCTTATTATGTCTAGAAGAAACAGTTTTTTGTTTTTTTAACCCCTCTCCCCATAATAGTTTTTAGTGGGGGGTTCAGTTTGCACTGTAAGTTTTTGCTAAATTGATCCCCTAGTTTGTGTCCGGCAGCATTCCTGCTTGTTTTTTTTTGAAAATTCAGACTTTTTTAATGATCACTGCCCAACAGAAGGCAAGAGAAGTAACTTATTCATTGACCACCCTTTTTACAAATTTTTTATTAGATCACCCCCAATACGGGATGCTGCCAAAATACGTTGGTCACATGATGGTTTCTATTGAGTGACTAACCAGACCTGTTGTCTTTATGTTTTCTCTGTTCAGTTTTGTAGCATTTAAATTATTTTTTGCCATATTTAATAGAGACTTGGTCAATGGAATTGATTGACATAATTCTGATATTGACCACTGCCACTTTTGTGTTAATTGAAGGCAGGAATCCAATTCCCCTTAACTTGTTGATATTGGTCTTATCACTGGCACATCTCAATGATGAGTCAATGAAAAAAAATGCTATATAAGCATTCAGAAGTGTTGATACTGATCACATCACTATCTCTTATAATATTTGATTAAATCTGTATATGTATTCTGATGTTTAAAAGCCTATTGGATTGCCATTTATACAAATGATTAATCTCTCTTCAGGTACATAATAAAGAACGACAAAGAATTGTATATGAAATAACAAAAAAGTGTGTCTTTCAAAACCACAACCAAATTTATTTTTAATTTTAATTTATTTTAATTATTGGGGGAAGTATTGTAATACTATTATTAATTTTGACTAGTTCATCTTTGTTGTAAGGAGTCAAGTTTAAAGGTGTAAAATCAGCTTATGTTTAAACCATGGCATATACTGGACTCTATCTGGCTAGAGGGTGTGAGTTCAATTCTCACCACGGACTTACTCTTTATTTATGATAATGCTGTTTACTCGTTTCCGTAGGATTACGGTCCAAATCAAAGTTGTGATAAAAATCAACTAAAAATTAAAATGAATATAAAAACTAGTCAACATTGATAATAAAAATATGCTGAACTGTTCTTTTTGTTAAGAATGATCACATTGTGTGAATGTCTTGAGAAAGAAAGTCGAACAAATTTTGGGAGGTTTTACCATATCTGTTGCAGGCCCACATATCTCTTTTGCATCGAAAATAAAGAGTAAGCCTACGAAGAGAATGGGTTTATTCTTTATTTTGATACCACTGTTTACTCATTTCTGTAGGATTATGGTCTGTGTCAAAGTTGTGATAAAAAGCAACTAAAAATTAAGATGAAGGTAAAAACTAGCCAAAATTACTGATAACCAAATGGTTGAGGACAAAAATACAAACAAATGTGTGTATAGAGACAAAATAAAAATCTATTTTATATTTTTTGAGTATCATGGATTGTATTAATCAGATAATTAATTAATTGGTAACCAAGATTAAAATCCGAGGGGTTTTCAGATTGATATGAGTTTGCGCGCCAAAGCTTTATCAGTCAGTCACTTGGGATTGACACTAAGGATATAGCATGGAGTATGGTGGCTTTAGTGTAAGGCACATAAAAGGTGAAAGGGTGTTGCCTGGAGACTACATTAGTCAGGATTGTTACACAACAGACATGAATAAGGTTGATCAAATATTGATAGTTGATTAGTTTGATTGCTTTTCAATGTGACACAGGACTGCAAAGACTGAGAAACTAAGATTTGTTTTGTGGGGTAAAGCATCTCGTCTCTTAGGAGACAACTCCCAATGGAGTATGGAAGCCGGTGACAAAGTACTGGTTTCTGTTGCATGCGTCAGCTTAGTGATCCTTGCAAGTCTCAAGTCTGGTCGAAACCGTGACTGTATTCCTACAAGTTGTTATGACCACCCTCTTGGCAGGATGCAAGTCCACCAGGATACCTCCACCCTAATTATACAGCCTTGTGTACTCAATTAGCTGCTGAGCACACAGGGAATGTATCCTAATGAAGAGTTTTCCACACTCTTCACTCATACTGGGAATCGAACCCAGGACCTTCTGCATTTGAGGCAGACATGCTAACCATTACATTAGACTGTTTTTTGTGGGGTGGGGGAGCATTATTCTGGGGAGGTATTCACCTAAGCTTTACAGAATTTCTGACACTTCCTGAACTGCTGTCACTAGAAAAATACTTTAAATTGAAAATTAAACAAAATAATTGATTTTCAGAATGTTAGCTAAAACAGTGTGATCTATGCTGATGACATTTAATCAAACTCCTTGATCTGAAAATTATTTTGCATGGGTCAAATAGGGTCTAGTCAGCTTAAATTCTTTTGTTTTAATCTCATGTTAAAAAGTCTCAAATACAAGATAAACTTCATCAAAATTTTCATTTTGACTTTACTCTTATCTTAAAAGCTAAGTTCACCGTATTTAATAATTTTGTATCTTTCTCAATCTTTAATATTAATGACTCTGTATCACAGGTTCTGCAGACCACAATAATAGTATGTATTATTAATAGGTTGCAAATTGGAATGGACACTGCTTTATTCTTCAAGTTAGATCATTTCAACAGTATTGCGCTATCATGAATCTTGCAATCACGTGCTGTTTTAGCTCTGTTATGGTGACAAACACACAAGCAGAAATGAGATCCTTATAATACAGATAATGTAAATTCATTGCTAATGATTTTACTATAAAATTGCATTGAAAATCATAAAGAAACAGATTGTTAGTGGTGAGGAATTAATGCAAATGCTACTTGTAGGCTTGGTCTAATGACAGATATTAACAGATTAAAAATGCAAACAGACGATAATCTATTTACAGATCCTTTATTCAAATATTCACAATGACCACGGTCAACCAAACATGTGTGTCCTCTCAAGCTTTTTCTTCTACTAATAACCCCATCAATAATGGCTGACGTAAAACAGCGCCCCCTAGCGGAAGTCTTCTGCCTAAGGGGAATAACTCATCATACTTACTTAACACTACTGACAGAATAGGGCTATTATTGTATCATCTGATGATGATAACAATCTCCCAATACACAATTAATAGAAATATTGAATGAACTGTTTCCTCTAAGAATATCCTTTGTGTCAAAGACTAAATAGAGAAAAAACTTGAAATAATATACCAATTTCTTCTCTGGTAAAAGAAAATTAATAGTTTACAAACCTGGCTGCTGCAGGGTCATACTCTACTCCTACTTCTATTTCGGCTGAAGATGATTACTGCAACCTTTGTATAGTATATATAATGAATAAATTTGTAGGTGCATAAGACTTGTCAGTTTAGCTCTGTTGGTAAGAGAGCCGCTTGCTGATCGCTTGGTCATGATTTCAAATCACGGTAGGGAAATGTTAATTTATATATATCGGTTTGGTTTAACATGATGGGATAGACAAACAATAAAGAGTTTACTCCCCTAAATTAAGTGAGGATTAATCACTGCTACAAACAACAGACAAGTTTAATCACTGTTGCTGGGTTTAGGTTATTCATGTGTTCTGATATTTATATGTATATATGTATCTATCTATGTATCTGGACTTCGCCCAGCCTTAACTGTTCATAGTAGAAACTTGAAATTTTGCACACATACTTCCCTCAATTAGTAGGGAAAATGTTTTTTTTTGTTTTTATTGAAGATTCCCCCCAAAATGGGTTTTTAGTGGGGGAATTCAATATGCAATGTAAGTTTATGCCAAATCTATCCTTTAGTTTGTGTCGTGCAGCATTCAAATTTGGACTTTTTAGTGATGTTTAATTTATGAGGTAAAAAGAAGCATATATAGGTGGCAGTGATTCATAATTTCCCTTGGAATGCTAGTTCTTGTTGTTCTATAAAGTCAACTCCAACTTGAACTGGAGTTTGACAAAAATAAGTTTTTCTATAGATGTGTGATGAAAAGTAATTTGTTCTTAATCTTCTCGTTATTAATCTAAAGTTTTTTGGGGGGTTTTCTATCGGAGAGTGGAAACTTAATGAGACGAGAGTAAAAAACAAATGAGAAATTATTGAAGTGTTTCTCTTATTTTACAGACTGTCTACCATTCCATTTACATTGGAGATATCTGCCGGGCACAAAACCAGGATATTGATATCTTTAGAAAGGTAGGTGAATCAAATTAAGTTTTTCTTTACATTACATTGCAAATATCTTTCTTAATTGTAGTTAGAATTTTTTTAAAAATTAAAGTAAGAACTTAATAGAATAGAAACCATCATGTGACCAATATCTTTTGACAGTATGACATGTTGGAGGTGATCAATTAAAAAATTGGAAAAAGGAGTGATCAATGAATAAGTTACTTCTCTCGCCTTATCACAAAGTCTTAAATTTCAAAAAAGAAGCATGAATGCTGCCTGATACAAACTAAGCAACCAATTTAGCCTAAACTTACATTGCAAATTGAACCCACACCAAAAACCTATTTATGATGGAAATTTTCAAAAAAACAACAGACGTTTTTTCTAGACATAATAAGGAGTAAATGTTTAAATTTTCAGCCCTCTAGCTCCAATGGTGCAGCATGTATGCATGATACATACATAGTCAACCAGACCAACTTAATAACTGAAGAAACATGATTACAGTTTTGGTTGACAGTTTCTAATAAATTGGATTATGTAAAAATTCTCACTGCCCAACTGATTTTCTATTACTTCAGTTTAATTACAAAATAAAGTTGGGCTTTATGTAACATGTTTTTTTTAAAAAGGTTTTTTGTCAACTTTTCTTGTTTACATACAAGGGAACCCATGTCTGGATCCATTGAATGTAAATATTGTCCAAATGTTTGTGATCAAGTACTTTCAGCCATACTTGAAGAATTTCTCTTGCTTGCCACCCCGGGTGTGACATCATCACAACACACCAATGGCAAATGCTGAGTTTAACGTTATTCAAAATTTAGAAACCAGACAACATCTACAGTTTTTTTCCCCGATCAGTCATTTTTAAAAAAAACACAACAAGACTCATTTTTTGTGCATCATGATGATGTGTCTTATTACAGATATTTTGATTCTGAATTTTTTTTCTTGAAGTGCTCAATTTTGACTCACCTTATATATTAATTGATTCAAAAGAACTCTTATTTATCCATCAAATATATTCTTTCTTAAAAAGATTACCTAGAGTTTTGTTGTATAGAAGATTAAATTTTCAAATTCATTTGGAGGCCAACTCAATATCTTTGGAGTGTGAAATTAATTCAGTGGCGATTATATTAAATGTATCTTGGCTTGTGTCTAATTTTTATTGACTCTGTAACATGTTTTTTAATATTTAATATTTAGTGTTATAGGGATTTATTAAGTTTAGCTCAATCTGGCACAAGGCTAAAAGTGTTGGGCACCAAGTGAAGATTGAAATCATTATTGAAGTAATACTCTGCTATACTAGCTCACTAAACATTACCTCACAAATTAGACTCTCCAAGATTTAGTATTATCATATTGATCTACAATGTTTACATCAAGGAACCCTCCTAATTTATTGTAATAAAGAATTCATAGCATTGTTATGAAAATCACCAAAATATAAGCCAAAATGAATTCAGACCTTCAACCCAAATGATATCAAGGGAATTTATGACTCAGTGCCACCGATATATGCTGTGTTGGGGGTGATCAATTAAACAGCTGGAAAAAGGGGTGATTAATGAATAAGTTACTCCTCTCACCATTTGTTGGGCTGTGATCACTAAAAAAAGGCAGGCACAAACTAGTGACCAATTCAGCATAAATTTACATTGCATGTTGAACACCCCACTAAAAACCTATTTTGGAGGAGAATTTTCAAAAAATAAAACAATTGTTTTCCCTACTCATTGGGGGGAGTGTGTGTGTGCAAAATTTTAAGTTTCTACTATGAATGGTAAAGGCTGGGCAAAGTCTGGATACATAGATATACATAGATACATGATAATTATAAAGACATTTATTAGTTGAGAACCTATATTTGTCTTTATAATTATCATATTCTGTCGGATATAAAATTATCCATTATTTGATTTCACATAGATACATATAAATGTCAGAACACATGAATAACTTAAACCCAGCAACAGTGTTTAAACACTCATGTTGTGGGTAGCAGTGATAGGTGCAAGAGATTATTATCAAATGGAATTAAGGACTATGAATAGGATGAAGTTGTGAAGGTTAAAAATGTAAACTAACATTAAATATATATTCAAACATTTTCCTTCCTGTAGACACCTTGTGGAGCATAGGGCCACATTGCTGCTAGCCCAATGCCCAAGATGAACTGCCTTACAGGGCTAAAGTGCTCTAACTGCCCTGCTATTTTCCCTTTGCTGGGAGGTGGGGAGAAGTGGAGTCATGACTTTCCCAAGGGCATTAGTGCAAAGTGAGCATAAGTAATCTTGGTCAATACTCAAACTCAGTTTGCCAATTTTGTTTTCCATGCCTGTAACTGCTTTGCCACTCTGCACCTCATATGCAAACATACAAACATAGGATATAATATTTCTTTTATTTTTGTAAACAACTTAAAGTAGCCTATGCATTTTTGATGGCCAAATGTCAATGTCAAACCTCTAGGGTTTTTCTAGCTGCAAAATTGAAATTCTCAATACACAGATTTTGGTAAATAAATAAGTACTGCCAAAATTACTGTTATTCTTCTGCGAGGCTGTTGCAGGCAGGTGGGCCTTGACGAGACAGCAGACGAATCGCTTTAAGGAGATGCATTTGAATGTTTTGAAAAATTCAATACATTCAGACCAGTAGTCATCGTTAACAAAGACAACAGACCTGCATTGCTTGGAAATCTTTGTTCAATTCTGATTCATGACGAAAAAACCCTTTTTTCTTTTTCTTTTTCGATCGGTCCCTTTCTTCAGACGAACTGAAAGAAAACCATTGACAACTGAAAAACATATGTACACGTGCATTCAATTCCTGTTTACTGATTACAATTTGTGATTCTCGAAATTAAACACCATTGAGTTGTATTGAGTGATCAAAGATGTTGGGAACTGTTTTTGTGCTGAGCTCACGGACATTATGACTAAGTAATAAGGACGTATTAAATTGCACAGTATTGAAAAGCCAATGCGTCATTACATGAGAAATTTATAGCAATGGTCCAGTCAAGTCCAGACGAGAAGGATTCACTTCAAAGAAAAACTATCACAACACTGTGTCCCTTTCAAGCCGCCATGGACATAGATCTTCCGTTTAATCTAATACTTACCATAAACTTACTTAAAGAACCTGCCAGCCTTTTTTGCGGGTGGACCCCTGCTGCGTTATATACATCCTCAATGTGGACATTTTTCCCTTGCGGGCCTTTCATGTCTGTACAGGGAACGGCCAGTTAGACATGGGGTGAAGGGGTGAGGCATGTCTGCCAGGCCCCATAATTATGCATTATTGAAAAACTCTACAAGGTACCAAGATGTGAGATGTGGATTGATAAAATTCATCATCTTATTTTTTGCTTTTTTTTGTTTGTTTGTTTGGATGTTTTTCTTCTGTCGGATTATATTCAAGCTTTGAGATTGTGAGAGCAATTGTGGGGGTGGGAGCCCCCAGGAACAATAGCAAATGGAACATCAACAGAGAGATTGCTTGTTCCTCCTTAGGGCCTGCTTGCTCACTTATTGTTTAACATCGAACAAACATCATTTGGAAAGGTTTAGTTTTGAAACATTTTAAACATTCAATATAAATCACATTCAAACTATATTAAACATTTTCTACATATCTATCTGTTCCCTTATCTCTCTACTTCATCTCTCTCTCATTCTCTCTCTCTCTCGGTACACATGTGTATATTTCTGTATACATAATCACACATACTCGCTTCACACACTCAATCAGCTAATAAAGGAACATATATACTAACTATAGGCCCTGAATAGGTTTATTTAACAGAATTTCACGATGCTAGAATTTTGAATTTTGGTCTCTCTCACTTCCTAAATAGGCGTTGACAATGAAATCCATTCGTAACTGCAGTCCGCATCACATAAAAGAATAAATGAAAGAATAAAAAACAATAATGATCTCTTTCTTACATAGACTCCTGG
This sequence comes from Architeuthis dux, assembly GCA_006491835.1. NCBI lineage: Eukaryota > Metazoa > Mollusca > Cephalopoda > Oegopsida > Architeuthidae > Architeuthis > Architeuthis dux. The sequence goes on along the minus strand of VCCN01005109.1, from coordinate 5,949,308 downwards.
TTTGTCTTAAATATATTCGACATATATATACATATATGTATATATATATATATTAGAAACTGTCTTCCAAAACTGTCACCAAAGCTTTGTTCAGTTTTTAAGCTGGTCTGGTTGGCTGACTATATATGTATGTATCACGTGTATCGGCTGCAATGGAGCTAGAGGGCTGAAAATTTAAACATTTACTCCTTACTATGTCTAAAAGAAATTCTCCTCCTAAATAGGTTTTTAGTGAGGGGTTCAATTTGCAATGTCAGTTTATGCTAAATTGGTTCCTTAGTTTGTGTCCAATAGCATTCCCGCTTGTTTTTTTTTTACTTCAGGACTTTGATATTGATACTGACAATTTAGTCATAATATAGAAAGCAGAAACGAAAGAAATAAGTATTCACCACATGAAAGCAAATAAAATCCAAACATACTTAAATATACTTAACTATTTGTTTGGTTAGTATTTTGTTGTAACTGACTACAACAAACAACCATGATAAACAACAAGATCGCCAGTCTTTTTGGGAGGAGTTGGTAAAAAAGGAAAAAAGAAAACCACAATATAAAGTTGCATAACAAATGCAGAAAAAACAAATTTCCACTGCATTGAATTGAATATTAAATTAAAAATGTTGGTTCCTTAACTTTTTTTAAACAGTAAATCTGTTTTTATTATATGTAGTTGCCATTGACCATATTTTGATTATATGGAGTTGCTGCTATTGAAAGGTCTGCCTACTCAACAAGCTCACAGACCCCCAGTAATACGTTTGTAGACCTCTGCCAGGGGTCCACAGCACCCCAGGTTTGGAACAGCATACCTAAAGAGGTCCATGGCCCCCAGGTTGGAGACTGCTGGTATTGGATGTGAGGGGGAGGACCCAACATCGTGGTGCCCCCTTCCCCCAATAGGTGCAAGGATTTGGGACCCCCAGCAAAAATTCCTGGATCCATCCCCGATAACCTTTTCAACGTTCCCATGGGTTCGTTTGACTCAGACCTAATTGGATTATATGTTTTACATATCCTCAGTAGATTCATTGACAAAGGTGAAATGGGTTTATACTGAGATGAAGGGTTAGTAGTAGTTAAGGATGGTAATAGGTCCAAAATAATAGACTACAAAAACAAATTACTAAAGCACTTAGAAGCTTAGGGTTCAAGGTAGATATTACCTCTAACATTAAAATAGCAAATTTTCTAGCCCTGACTTTGAACCTTAATAATAATACATACAAGCTGTTCTTAAAAGATAACCAAAATCCAATATACATCAACACTAAATCAAACCACCCACCATCAATAATTAAACAAGTTTATAAACATCAGAATATCCAATAACTCATCTAACATAGAAATATTCAATGAAGTTATAGTAAAGCACTAGCAAATAGCGGCTTCACTAGCACATTAAAGTTCTTAAATATGAAAGAGAAAAAAAACAAAAATGAAATAGGAAATATATTTGGTTCAATCCACCTTTCTGCAAACAAGTTAAATTTCCTACTGCGTTTACTGTCCCTTGGGCACCAGTTGGTTA
>VCCN01005109.1:5935131-5945135 GCA_006491835.1 Architeuthis dux | reverse complement strand
AATTTCAGTCATTGCAGTAATTGTAATAACTATTATTATGGGTTAATATTTCTTTCATAATACTTATACAGACATAGAATTTAATTGATTTTTGCATGGTCTCATTGATACATAATCCATTAAACATTTATGCTGCATAGGTCTAATGATAGATAATACATGAACAAATCTACAGTGATGCATAATGCATGAATGCTGACAAAATGATGCATGATACATGAACATAGTGAGACATTTTACATGAGCACTTCTTTAATGATACAGGATACATGAATCCTGTTTTAATGATACATGGTGTATGATAATACCTGATAACATCTGGAGCTACAGATGATATATATATATGGTAATGATACACTGGGCAAGTAACTCCCATATGGCATATGACAACTGTTTTTCAACAGTTTGTTGGCTAATCTCATATTTCGCTCCTTCAGCAAGAAGAAATGCCAATGACTTGGATTTGTTTAAGGTGGATCTCAACATTTTTCAACAGATACATCATAAAATAACATGTTTTTCTCTACAGTAACAATCTAGAGTCATATCAGTATATCTATCACATTTCTGGGGTCAAAGGGCATGTGTGTGCCCAATCTTAGCTCAGTTTTGGTGTCTATAAAGTTTGGAGTGGAGGCCAAACACACATGCATACATGCACGCACAATAACTATCTTCTAATTTTCAAATACACAATAACATTTCAAAAATAACTAAAAAGCAGCTCAAATAAGAAGTATAATAAGATCCAGAATTGACTACTTAGACACAAAAACCTTTAAGATATTATACACAACATATATCAGACCACACTTAGAATACACAGTCCAAGCGTGGAATCCACACATCAAAATAGATATCACAGAACTAGGAAACATACAAAGAAGGGCAATGAAAATGGTCCCAGAACTTAAAAATCTCCCATACGAAGATAGACTTCAAAAATTAAAACTAACTACACTAGAAGAAAGAAGAATAAAGGGAGACGCAATAGAAACATTCAAAATAATAAAACGGTATAGATAAGATAAATAAGTTCTTTACAATGAACAAAAGAAACAACAACAAAATCTATAAAGAACACTGCAAAAAGAAATAGAAAAAACTCCCAAGAATAATAAACAACTGGAACTCACTAGTACAGCACAACCCAAATATACTCACAATGAAAACAGTAAATAAGTTCAAGAATAAATACAACAAATACACGCCACACAAAAAAACAAAAAACTTTTGAAGTAAATAACTTTAACAGAGGCGAGATACAAGCACAAATATGTGTATCACTTTTACTCGCAAATTGTCGTCATGGTTTCATGTTTGTGCCCAATCTCAGTTTTGCTGTCTATATAGTTTGGAGGTGGGTCAAACACACATGCAAGAATGCACACACATACATACATACACACACACAGATACATACACAGTTTTCTGTATTCAAGAATATACTAATAACATTTTGAAGAAGTGTGTCCAATTTTCCTTTAAAAAAGGCTTGATATCCACTGACTCAAATATTGAGATAATAAATTTTTCATTTTGATGAGTGTATGGCTCAAATAAAATTAACCTTTTCACAATTCCAGATGGGTCTTAACTCTCACAACCTCATTATAAAGTGAGTAAAATAAATCTGAGTGATAAATATAGTAAGTAGAAAGGGGTTGAATAGACTGGAATAAATTGATAAATGATTTTCTTTACAATGAACTCATCTTGTTTTGCAGATAAGTAAGACCTTTACAGAAGACCTACACAGAATTGCCAGTTTAATCAGCAAAATAGTAAGTATTCATAAATCTTTGCTTTGTTTTTTAAATTGCTTCACCTTAAATCTAGGCTTTTGCCCTAGTGATGGGAATGGGTTTTAAGAACTTGGCATACAGTAAGGCATGGTTTTGAGAACTAGGTATACAGTAAGGCTTTGTTTTGGGAACTAGGTATACAGTAAGGCGTGGTTTTGGGAACTAGGTATACAGTAAGGTGTGGTTTTGGGAACTAGATATACAGTAAGGCGTGGTTTTGGGAACTAGCTATTCAGTAAGGTGTGGTTTGGGGAACTAGGTATACAGTAAGGCGTGGTTTTGGGAACTAGGTATTCAATAAAGTGTGGTTTGAGGAACTAGGTATACATCAAGTCATGGTTTTGGGAAATAGGTATACAGTAAGGTGTGGTTTGGGAACTAGGTATACATTAAGGCTTCGTTGGAGGAACTAGGTATACAGTAAATATGGGTTTTGATAACTAGGTATACATTAATGTCTCCATTAGTAGACATACATTGAACGCATAAAAATCCTGGAAATTGAGAAGTAAGTATATGCTGTACCCCTTGCGTACCCCCCCCCCCAATTTCCATGCCTGTTTTGCTCTACCAAATGCACTTGTCAAGTTTCTTATTTCTTTAACAATTATTTACATCTGAATGTGAATTGAGTGTTAAAAAAGTGATTTAAATATATGAATGTTAAATAAATATAAAACAGGTCTGGGTAGTCACACAACAGAAACCATCACGGGACCAAAGTATTTTGGCAGTATGTCTTGTTGGGGGTGATCAATTAAAGAATTGGAAAAAGGGGTTATCAATGAATAAGTTACTTCTCTCGCCTTTTGTTGGGAAGTGATCACTAAAAAAGCCTGAATTTTGAAAAAACCCAACTAAGCATGAACTTACATTGTAAATTGAACCCTGATATTCCTCCTAAAAATAAGTTTTTAGTGAAAATGACTCCTGAAAATAAGTTTTTAGTGGAGCCCACCCGCTCCACTAAAAACTTATTTTTAGGAGGCATTTTAAAAAAACAAAAAAAACAGTTTTTTCTAGACATAATAAGGTGCTGCCTGTACGTGTGACACATAGATAGATAGCCAGCCAGTCAGAATCACTTAAAAACTGAACAAACCTTTGTTGACACTTTTGGTTGATTGTTTCTAATAAATGTAAAGTTATTTTTTCTAATGTCTGAGAGTTACCATTCCAAGAAAACCTCCAAAATGAAGGAAAGACAGGAAAATATTACCTCAAAATAATACCTCAGGGAGCTGAAAGCCTGGGCAAGGTGTAACTCCTGTTAGCCTCCCTCTGATATTTCAGGAGGTTACAACACAAAAGCTATCGGATGGGGAACGCCTTCAAATGGTCAATCTTTTGCTGCCACTTTTCAGAGAAATGTCCCCCCCTTATTATTTGGAGGCACAGAACACCAAAACTGTATGACCAGTCCTCCTCAGATGGAGCAGTGGGACTAATGCAAAGTCGGTCACCAGACTCTGAACATTTATTGACATGGCCGGATACCTTATCTCTGTCAGCTTATAAGTAATACCAAACCAGAGTAATTTTATGCAATGATTAATCTTCTATCCTTGCTTTTTGTGACTGGAGCTATTTTGTTTTATGGTAGAATTGTCACTAACAAAGAACTAGCATTCCAAGGGAAATTATGAATCACCACCACCCATATGCTGTGTTGAGGGTGATCAATTAAAAAGTTGCAAAAAGGGGTGATCAATGAATAAATTAATTCTCTTGCTTTCTGTTGGGCTGTGATCACTAAAAAAAAGGTCTGAATTTAAAAAAAAACAAGCGGGTACAAACTAGTGACCAATTTAGCATAAACTTACATTGCATATTGAACCCCTTTTAAAAACCTATTTAGCGGGTGAATTTTCAAAAAACAAAAAAAGCATTCTCTCTACTCATTGAGGGGAGTGTGTGTACAAAATTTCTACTATGAACAGTTAGGCCTGGGCGAAGTCCGGATACATAGATAGATATAAATGCCAGAACACATGAATAAACCAGTATTGTGGGTAGTGGTGATTAATAAATCACTGGAAATTAACTAATAAAAAGGAATCATAAGGTACTGTTTTGGTAAGATTCCAGTGTTACACCTTTCAGGCTCTACTATGTCTCTTATAAACGGTAACAGTTATGACTGATAGGTTCTAAATTCAAATACAGGGGTTAAGATATAATGCGGTTGATTAGTGGACTGAACATTTTTACGTGTATATATATCAGCCACCAGAAAACTGTGAATAAAAACAGAATTCCATCAAAAGACTTACTTAATATGACTAAAATATTAAATTTCTTTCAATCAATTAACCATGTTGTTTTACTCATAATTATCTTTGATATTGTGATGAAAATAACACCTTCGTTCATCGGTAAACTTGAAATTGACTTTTGATTATCTGCAGTTCAGTTATAATGCGGTTGTCTTTCTTGGACCCCAAGTTATAAAGAAGGACTATTGTATAGACAGTCTATCTGGAATTTGCACATTTTTAACACCGCCCCAGTTGTCAAACTAAGAGTTTTCATTCAAGTCTTTATCATCTTTTTTATTTCTGAGCTCATAAACACTTTTCGATTGAACCTTAGCTTTTAGTTTTGATATAAAAAAAAGCATCAAAACTGGCCATCTTGTAATGGTTTCAGTTCGGCTTCAGCTCTTCTTAAAATCTCATCTCAGCCAAATATAACATTGCAGCAAAAGTCTTTATATTTTATTAGCATTAGCAGATTTTCTATGGGTGAGCATCAAGCCATATTTTTCATGATTTTAAAGAATGGTTAATGACAGGGATTCTATCTATGGCCTTGATGATGCAAATATCATTCTATACATTCTTGATGATCTTAGCAATTAGGAAGCACTGAATGATTCGTTTTAGTGAAAATGGTCAATAACAGACACTTTTCCCATGACATTGATAATGTAAATGCCATGGTTTTCAATCAGTGATATATTGGCTATTTTGAATATTTAATTAACTAACATTTGGTTGGTTCCTGAAAAAGTCTATCATAAACCTTCAAAAAATGTATAGTTTGCCAATCTTAAGAGCTTATTAATAAACAAAAGCAGGTAAATTTGGTCTGCAGAAATTCAATGGCTATGAGGTTAAGAAACCAGCCACAAGTTTTATTTACCAATTATGTGTATAAGAATTGGACTGTTTTCCTTTTTTTTCCTTTGAAATGTAGAATTAATTACACAATAGCAATATTTCAATAAAACAATTCATAGCTGTGTTAATCTTAAATTCTCACCGGGGATTATATAAAATCTATTTACATGGTTGGATTAAAACCAATGTTATTTTTATCCTCTTTTATTTTCTTATAGGCTCTTTGTGTTTATAACTAAGCTATTGGTTGCCCTAGTTCCCTTGTAGCAAATGCTGTGTTTATTTCAGTCTTGAGGTGTTTTTAAAGGAAACATATGTTACCTACTTGCATAGCCTGGGGGTATTCCACATGTGACAACAACATTTAGGACTAGGCCACACAGTCCTGCTTATTGAACACTTAGAAAGGCTTAAAACAAAACCATCGTCTTTTTAAAAGATTATTCTACAGAAATCAAAAGGTATGCTTTTAATGATTTGAATAATTTGTATTGGCGAGTGGGACTTTTCAACTGAGAACTTAAAATTCATTCATACTTTTACTGTTGATTCTTACTTGTAATCTAAGTTAAGCAATTCACTGCTTAGTCAATATCAGATGGGTTACCATTTAAAAACTTCATATACTGTCGATAGAAACGCTAATGGAGAAATTTTTTCAGTCTGAATTTCTGAGACAAGGTTTTGTTATTATTAATGATTCTAGCATCCTCATCTTTCTTGTTAGAAACCATCAACCAAATCTGTCAACATAGGTTTCTTCAGTTTTTAAGTTGGTCGGCTGGCTGGCTATGTATCATGCATACAGGCCGCACCAATAGAGCTACAGGGCTGTAAATTTAAACATTTACTCCTTATCATGTGTTTTTTGAAAATTCCCACCTTAAATATAAGTTTTTTATGGGGTGTTCAATTTGCAATGTAAGTTTATGCTAAATTGATCACCCAGTTTGTGTATGGCAGCAATCATGCTTGTTTTTTTTGAAAATTCAGACTTTTTAATGATCACTGCACAACAAGAGGTCAGAGAAGTAACTTATTCATAGATCATCCCTTTTTCCAATCTTTTAATTGATCACTCCCAGCATGGCATGCTGCCAAAAGATGTTGGTCACATGAGAGTTTCTATTGAGTGACTAACCAGACATTTTTTAAATCATTCTTAAAGGTTCTAAACCTGAGATATAAATAAAAGAAGAGTTTCTATAAAGCATGTTAAAAATTTATAAATTCAGAAAAAGCCACTGTAAAAGAAAATCATATCATATCATATAACCCTTGTATATGATGAAATACCAACATTTCTTATTCCTATTTGAAAATAATTTTACATCAATCTTTATTATTATTGGATGAAGTATTGTAACATACCACTTTTTATTAAATTTGACTAGTTTTTATCCTAATTAAATCCTAATTTTAGTTGTTATTCATTGCCATTCGTGGCCTGAATTAATAAGTTGTATAAAAACAACTAAAATTATGATGAAGGTAAAAACTAGTCAAATTTAATAAAAAGTAATATAATTTTACATGTTTTATAAAGAAAGGATATAAAGCCAAATACTGCAGGACCCATACAGCTATCCATGTGCAAAAAACTCTAATTTATAATCATATCTCTGAAAAAATAAAAAAGGGGGAAAATTGAAATGGTTTTCAAGCTAAAGGCTTTCACAAAAGCGGAGAATATAAAAAGCAAGTTGAATGCGTTAGTATTCAATATGGCATCAGGCTTCTTCGTTTTCTTTGTAGTTCAAAAGACAGGACAAGGCTGTGCACATGTGCTGGGTTGTAAGCGAACCTGATCAAAGAGTCGTCTGGCCGATCAGTTGACCTGATAATAGCAACATTGTGTCAGGACAAGAATACAGACGGGACCAAAGATGTGCTGACTCTGTGGGAGAACCTTTATTGATTCTGAAGATTTTTAATCTCTCTTGTTTGATCTCCTTGTGCCATTCTGTGGCTGCAAGCACTGTGCCAAATTGTCTTTGATCGGCCAAATCTCAGGAAATATGAATTGCACTGATTCTAAACAAATCAGAATCAAATGAACTCTTAGTTTTTGCAGAATAGATATATTAATCTTCAAACATATACAAAAACAGGTCTGGTTTGTCATTCAATAGAAACCCTCACAATATGCTGTATTGAGGGTGATCAATTAAACCATTGGGAAAAGGGGTTATCAATTATGAATAAGTTACTGCTCTCGCCTTTTGTTGGAAAGTGATCACTAAAAAAGTCTGAATTTTCAAAAAAAACAAGCGGATATAATCTAAAAGATCAATTTAGCATAAACCTACATTGTAAATTGAACTCCCCACTAAGAACCTATTTAGGGGGGTGACTTTTCAAAAAACAATTTTTCTAGACATAATAAGGAGTAAATGTTTAAATTTTCAGCCCTCTAGCTCCATAGGTGTGGCCTGTACATGTGATATATACATAGCTAGCCAGACTGACTTGAAAACTGAAGAAACCTATGTTGACAGTTTTGGTTGACGGTTTCTTCATGCAGGCTTGAAAGAAAAAAGGATTACTAATGGACTGTCTTGTTCACTTTATATTTGCTTAATTTCAGGAAATATGATTCTCTGATCTCTATCAGGGTTTTAAAAATATCAATAATAAATAGCATCAAATTATTTTTTCTGTCATATAAAATTTGTAGGGAGCTACCCCCAACACTGGATAAGATTGTCTGGCATCCATACACACACAAATCTTTTCTGACCTTGTAAGACAGTGGTTCTCAACTGTGTGCCATGGCACAATAGTGTGCCGCAACTATCTTCCAAGTGTGCCACGTACATTTTTCCAAATATACAAACATGTATTTCGAGCCTTTATAATAAGACCTTGAACCGTGTGGTTTTGAACAGTATGTACAATTTTTAAATGAATTAACCCACAATGGTCTACCAACAATATTTGTTGTTTATCAAGAGTCACCTTTATAGTATTTTAGAGCTTACTAGTACCTAACTTCTTCCAGGGAATGTGCCATTGTTAAGCATATAAAAGCACTTTGTTATTTTCTTTATTCCAAAATAGAAAACTCTTTTATATTTCATGAATTATTCAGACTAGTATCCTCATTCTTGTTGTGTCAATCACTCTATTTCAACTTTTGTGTTATCCAGCTTTCATCATATTATCACCAAAAAAGGCTGGCTTGGTGCAAAGTATGTGCACACGAAGTGGGTATAGCCAGCCTTTTATGGCAGGTATGGAGAAGCAAAGGATCTCAATTTGGGGGGGGGATGAATGCACTTTTTGAGGGTTTTTAAGGCCATAGTGAGCAGAATTACTTCTATAACCTAGGCAAATGTCTAAGGTATCTTTGTGCCCAGGGATATTTCCCTGGACCTCTCCTTCATCCCAAAATGACATAACTAACAGGTGTGGTCGGTGACGTTTAAAATCTCATATCCACAGGGTATAGACCACAGTTTATGAGCCAGCATTTATCCAACAAAATTGTCCCAAAGCTGCTACCACAGTTTCTGGTGAAGACTTACCAAATTTGGAATGTAGTTGCTCAATGGGACTGTGCAGTCGCATTTATTTTGATTTTTGAAAGTTTTGATTTTATGGCCCAAAATGCGCAGTGCACATAAATCCAAAGCTCAATAAAACCTATATTGATCAACCGAAATTTACAATTCTTGGTATTTCTATGTATTTTGGGATGAAGAATCGATCTAGAAATATTTCAGCTAAGATTTTTGTGATTTCAGGAGTTAAATGTGCATGTGCAATGCTAAAATGCACTTGCGCTGTGCACATAAATCTATAACTCAATGAAATCAACATTAATCAACTGAAACTCACTATTCTCAGTATTCATAATTATTTTGGGAAGAGGAATCTATTTTGAACCATTCATCACAAAAACAGGCTGGCTGAGCACGAAGTGTGCATCCGCAAAGCGGGCGTAGCCAGACCCTTTGGCAGATACAGAGAAGCAAAGGCTCTCCATTTTTCTTTGGGGATAAATGCACTTTTTGAGGGACTTGTCCCATAATTTGAGGGAATTGTCCCATAATTTTGCTCACCAATTGCATGGAGGCTCCAGTCATGTGTCTAAGACAGTAGGACTTTCCAAATACAAATGGAAAAATTAATAAAGTAAACAGAATAAAAACAGTCAAAATAAGAAAATTCCCTGATATGAAGTCAGATTTTTCAGGAATATCTGGCAGTTAAATATTTTCTGTTGTGGTGAAACTAAGAGAAACAATTGGCAAAGGAAATTTACATGATTATTGTAATAAACTTTTTATTCCTATATATTTATTTCTTACTGTAAAAGATGAATAAATAAATAAAATAATACTATGCTTTAAAGGGCACCAAAGTTCAGCTTTCTTGGGGCACCAGGAACCCCAGGGTGGGGCCTGTGATGAAGCAGTCAGATATCAATAGCTCAATGCCAATAATCCTGAAACATGTAAGCTGGAAAGAATTTTCCTAGAATCTAAACTGATGTAAATTTTTCATTAAAGAATTAACGATTTATACACAAACACTAAACTTACTGTAATCAGCTGAGGTTCGGAAAGATTGTGTTGTGCCAATACCAATATTGCAAGTGAGGAGAGCTCACCTTACCTGCCTTGAAAATAAGCATATGAATCATAGCTTTTTCCTGGGTATGAACACCAACCACGAACATTGTTGAAGTAATCACAACTAACTATATATTAGAAGAAGAAGAAGAGGAGGAGGAGGAGGAGGAGGAGGAGGAATAAGCTAGGTGTGACGGATGTCTCTTCTTCCTGCACTAGTGTTGTTAATATGGATGATTGTGTCTGCAGTGAGTGACCAGGCCAATGTGTGAACAGAACATGATGATAGGTGTAGCAAAGACCTGTGTAACGGTAACTTTTTTAAAAATATTTAAATAAATAGTAGTAAAATCAAAATGTAAAAATTTTTTAACATAATAAATTGATGGGGGGGCAGAATATAACTGGTTTGCAGCAAAAGCGGTCGCGGATATTTTGGGACTATATAATTTATATCAGAAGATTTCTCATTCAACATTAGCGGTTTTTAAAAAAAATTT
>VCCN01005109.1:5845937-5857787 GCA_006491835.1 Architeuthis dux | reverse complement strand
GAAACCAGTACAGCCTGATTTGAACTGCTACCATCACCGTCATCACCGATTAATCCGCGAACCGGCCCTGCTTCGAAGCTATCAACGGAAATAATTCATGAATTTTGTCGTCTTCCTCTCCGGCCACGTGGGAGAGCCTTTCTCCCTCGTACATGTGCAACCCTGGAACGAGACGTCTCATGTCGACAGAACATGTGTACAAGACGATTATATTACAACAGTTTCACATGTTCTTTTCGTTCACAGAACTTTTTTCTTGGCTGTACATCTACCCCTTCTAACAGGGGTTCCCAACCTGAGGTAAATTTTCTGATCTGGATTTGTACATATTTTAAAAAAATTAAAAACAAATCTGAATTTGAAGTAGGTCTAATTTGTGAAAAAATGCCTTTTCCATTTGACCGTATTTTATACTTCTTAATTGTTATTCAGAGGAGGATAACTGTGCGCTCGGCTGGAGGGTGACAGATTCCGAACCAGGATTTGCGTCAACGGTTGACCGGGTCATGCGGAAGTCAGAACAAAGAAAATGCGTTCGACCAATCAGCTCCGCCGAGGAATAACGAAAGAAGTGTAAACTCAAATTACTGACCAAAACAAGGTAAATTTACTTTCGAAAAGTTGCCAGGGGTAAATGGGACGGTAAAGGTTGGGAACCCTTTCTTGTAAGATACCTTCTGAAGATACGGCACTGTTCGATGCCAATAAAAGCGACAACAGTATTCGACAATGGCAGTTCGATTCGGCTGACGTGATAACACAACGTTAGCCACGAGGCAGTCTTAAGTCCTTTTAACCTAGGATACTCATTCACGTAGTAGGAATATCTACAAATAAAGCTCCAGAATCAAACCTGCTCCTACTTCTACTACCTTGTGTAATTTTACTATGCATGTTGAGGGTATGTGAGACTTGTCAGTTTAGCGCAGGTGGTAACACAACAGGCTAGCGATCACTAGTGTATGAGAAATCACAAGGTAAGGGAATGGGGTTTTTACATATCGGTTTACTGCCCTATTTTTGGAGAGGATTGATCTTGTTCTTGTTACATAGGAAAGTAAAGTCTATTAGTGCGCTCGACTGGAGAGTGACAGATTCCGAACCAGGATTTGGGTCAACGGTTGACCGGGTCACGCGGAAGTCAGAGCAAAGAAAATGCGTTCGACCAATCAGCTTCGCCAAGATCTTTTAGTGCGCGGTGATTTTAAATCGGTTGGCAGTTGGAGTCCGACACCCAGGAGCGAGGGGTCAAACAAGCTAGGGGGCTTGGCTCCTCAGCCGGTCAAGGTGAGGGAGGAGAAGGGGGAAGAAACCAGATTTGAACTACTATCATCACCCTAGTTGGTCACCCTCGGTAAAGCAACTAGGAACAGAATTTAACAACACGTTTAGAATTTTAACCGAAATAGAATTCAATACCCCAAATGATCCGCGAACCTGCATGTTCCAGAAATAAAAGGAACACACATTTTCCTTGAAATCAATGAATGTTGTCGTCTTTCCATCCAGCCACGTGGGAGAGCCTTTTCTCCGGTATGGACCAACATGTTATATCCCCCCCCCCACAGACTTTTCAGCCCCGTAAATGTACAACCCAACAACGAGAGGGCTCACATCGGCGAGAAGAAATGCCGATTCTTCTACATAGTTCCGTTTGTGATCGTAAAGCTCAAAACAGCCAAATCTTCTGTGGTTATTAATGGGACCCCCGAGCTGGTTTTTATTGTGTTAGTTTTCGAAGATTCCAACCCCAAATAATGGGGGGTTCAATTTACAATAACAATCCATGCTAAATTGATCCCTTAGTTTGTGTCCATGCTTACCTAAAAATGTACTACCATACTATAATTCACCACACGTTATTGGAAATGTCTTTGGTTGATCGGTTAGGAGCGCGGAAAATGTACTCGGCGACTCGAGTTCAAACCCGACTGAGGCTGGCATTAATCCTCTTGGGAAATGCATGAATTCCTCTGCTCCTCAAACTATGGGTAAAAGAAAGCGTATAGTGATGTGAGTGATATCGGGTGTTTATCGTCTACGTCTATTTCACTTCTCGCAAACTTCAAAAAACTATCCGAGACATAGATACTTCTGATATGTGACCCCCGGAAAAAGACGTGTGATGCCATAGCCAGCGCAAGGGCAATACTTTTCTTTACTAAATTAAACACTATCTGATTTCCAACTATCTATTGTTTTTTTGACAGCGATTTACTTTTCTATGTGCTTTGTGATTTGCCAGTCTGGTTTTAAACTCGGGTTTCGTTAGTTCGCAATAAACCTTTTCCTCCCTGGGGTTTTCTAGTGTTGATATTTTATTCCTGTAAATTACTTCTTTAGTGAGACATTTATTATTCACGACACACTCATTTGGATTCTACAATTACATTTATTTTCGGTTATCCTGCTCTCCATTTTATTTTTAAATTGTTTTTTTAATGTAATTATTATTTCCTATATTATCCATGCACGAGTATCCTAATTTTATGTTGTTTGTGTTTAATATTCATGTTTATTCATGTTTATGTTTCATGTTTATTGTTGCTAGGGAAGTGTTATTTTACTATTTCTATGAATATTTTACCTACGTTAGTTTTAACATTTTTATTAAATTTAAATTTATAATATTTTTCTTCTTCTGTTATTCCTGTTTTTCTCATTTTCATTATCGTTATTTTAACTGTTTCCCCCGTTATACTGTAATTCAAATTTCTTGTATCCGTTATTTTGTAGGGCTTTTTGGTATTCGGCAGTGTGTTTATTAAACGCCTTCCTGTTAGATGAGTTGCTAGTTAGTCTTTGGATATTAGTTGATGGTGGATAATTCGATTTTGTATGTATAGTGGTTTGTTATTGGGCCTTGACTAGTTTTCATAGGTGTTGGCTTTTAAATTTTAGGATACGTCTAAAAATGTGTTTTTCACGGAATCAGGCCTTTATCAACTGATTTTTACAATTTGTATTTTATATGTTTATATATAATTTTTCAAGGGGTCAAAAGTGTAGGGAGACGTCCCCCCCCCTTAAAAGGGTCAAAGGTGAAGGGAAACTTCCCCCCTTTGAAGGGCAAAAGTTAAGTGAAAGTAAAGGGGAAAAAATGTTTAGCCTCACTTTTGACCCCTTAAAGTGGAAAAATGTGTACCATCATTTTTTTCCACTTTAAGGTGTCAAAAGTGAAGGGAAATATTTTTCTACGCGGCGTAGATGGGCGCTTCAGCTAATGAATTAAAAAAATTATCTATCACAGAAACACATCTATATAAAAAAAAGTAAACAATCTACAATTCACGGATATATTTGAATTTCTATGAGATTATACTTTTTAGAAAAGAAACTAATGAACTAGTTTCAGTGGAAGAGTCCATTGTGGGTAGGAGATATTCTAACAGCAAAATTATTCCATTTGAATGTAATAGTCCATTGTTACGGACAGAAAGACAGAAAAAATCACACACTAGAGTAGTTTATGATCAAGATGTATCACTCGAGGGCGGAAGCTTATCAGAACTGTGTCTCAAGTGCTTTGATCTACTAGGACTATCCTAGTTTCTAAATTCATTATTTCAATGATAACAGAGATAAATAAAAGATGAAGCGATTTCTTTTTGACATGTGAAGACTTGTTGAGTAATGACCTGCAAGATAAGATTGCAATGCTAATCGCATAAAGATGCATCCTATCATTATTTGGGCTACCATGTTTAAAGAATTATCATTCTTGTTACTTACCTCTGTCAATGAAGTAATGTTTCTTTTTGTCGCCTCTGTTTGTTGGTCCGCTTTTTCCTCTGTCCGCAAGATATCTCCAAAAGTTCTAAATTTCTTTCAGGTTTTCTGGAGGGGTGGACAATACACAAAGGAAGAACTGATTAGATTTTGGAGCGGATCCATGCACAATTACCACCCCTACGTCGTAATTATATATCCAAAACACATAATATCGGCAATTCTCTTTACTGTCAGCAAGGTATCTCCAAAGGTTTTAAATTAATTTCATTCAGATTTTCGAGAAGGGTGGACAATATGCAAAGAAAGAACTAATTAAATTTGGGAGCGGATCCGTGCACAATTACCTCCCCAAACGTCGTAGTTATATGTCCAAAACACATAATATCGGCATATATTTTTTTCATGAATTTAATTCAGATGTTCTAGTGGCGTTGACAGAGGTATGCCCTCTCTGAGTGATTTCTAGTGATAATATTGTTGTTGGTGTTGATGGTACTGATGATGGTGGCGGGATGATATTGATGATGGTAATGATGGTGGTAGTGTTGATGATGGCGATGGTTTTGGTGGTGATGATGTTAGTGGTCATGATATTGATGATGATGGTTGTGGTGGTGGTAGTGTTGTTGATGATGGCGGTGGTGATGATAAAAATCAAATTTAATATTTTCCACAAGATCTACCTGATACAGATCAGCTATGTTTTCGGCAAATGTAAGAAGGATTGTAGTAGTGGTAGTGTACAAAAAGATTGTGGCCGTGGTAGTGTACAAAAACTGCCTTAGACTGCACAGCCCCCTGTTACTGTAGGGGGCTTGCGAAATAGACCCCCCCGCGATAGACCCTAGGTTTGGGTTATTATTGTTATCACTTATTTTGAGTTTGGAATTCTCTCATTGCCACCATCTTGAAAAATGGCGGCCATCTTGAATTTTCAATGACTTGTATGGTAAATAAATTCAATAAATTCAATTAATTATGTCCTCAATATCATATTATATCCAACATTGGTCTGAAAACCGTTGTCGCTGGCTGTCATGGTCGATATATTGAAAATCCATGATGGCTCAATATCCAAATCGTTTTGGTATGCCTTTGGTTACACGTGTATCAAATTATATGCTTGTATCACAAAATGCAAAATTAATAAAGAGGTAAATAATGAAATATAGGTTTTATTTAAAGTTTTGTAAGAAAATGTAGGTAACTTTTGTCCTCGTTTTACTGTTCAAGTGACATCAAATAATGTTTTCCACCAAAACTATACAAAGAATGTCATTTACATGAGTCAACGAAGTTGAAAAGCGGTATATGTTTTTGGTCGCATCTATTTGTTGGTTCGCATTTTTCCTGTCCACAAGATATCTCCAAAAGTTCTCAATAGGCAAAGGAAGAACTGATTAAATCTTTGAGCGGATCCATGCAAAATTACCCCCCCCCTACGTCGTAGTTATATGTCTAAAACATTCATTATATGCAGCCAATTTCAGACACAAACCAAAATCGGACCGAGAACTCAAATGGGTTTGGAAACTGACAGCTCCCAGGTACCATTTGATGAATGAGATTTTGGGGCTGGGAAAAAGACACCGTATGGTGTAGCCAATCAGAACAGATTTGTCAGCTAATGAGGTTTTTTCTAGTTTTAATTTCGATAAGTTTTAAGCAGTTGGAAATTGAGATTTAAACCGGCAACAGTCCTTTTTTTCGGGGTCACAAAGGCGGCCATGTCTGGCGCTTCGCCCGAGCCGAAGCTAATTGACTTGTAACTAAGTGGAGGAGAGAGAAAGAGAATGTATGCATACAGAGTAGATTAGAAAGTCACCCGAGATATGTTTTGGTGGCGATTAAATGTACCGTAGCTAAATAGGGAGAAAGAGAGAGGGAGAGAAACTTTGACTGCAGAAAGGGAACGTCAGATTGCCCACGTGCCCCGCGAAGTAAATAAAGAATTCTTTTTCTACCGAGATGTTTGTCGTTGTGTTATTTGTGCGACGCAAGAATGCAGATGGCGGTATTGTTTACAGCTTCCCGAAACTGCACATATATGCAGAGAAGACGCCGACACAAAAAAGATATGCGTTCTTCCTCCTCTTCTTCGAACATTGTGTTTATCAACTCAACAATTTTCGGAACGAGCGTGTTGCATAATTGTTTCCGTTGTCCTCTGTTCCCCAATGGCCGTTCGAATCACAACGCACTTTTCTTTATTCAAGCATGCACATGTGCACACCGCATATACAAGACTATGCTACACATTTCCAAGGTATATACAATCTGGGGCTCCCGTCATCCACTTGATGCTTAGATGACCAGCTTTATCAGGCTCCCCTACGTCCCTAAAACATTTATTATTTGCAGCCAATTTCAGACACAAACCAAAATCGGACCGAGAACTCAAATGGGTTTGGAATCTGACAGCTCCCAGGTACCATTTGATGAATGAGATTTGGGGACTGGAGAAAATACACCAGAAGAGTGTCACGTATGGTGTAGCCAATCAGAACAGATTTGTCAGCTAATGAATTTTTTTCTAGTTTTAATTTCGATAAGTTTTAAGCAGTTGGAAATTGAGATTTGAACAGGCAACAGTCCTTTTCTTCTGGGTCACAAAAGCGGCCATGCCATGGCTACTTTTGGGAGGCAGAATCTCAGGGTGGCTATTCAGGCATCTGTGCCATATGACTGCCTGATAGTTGGCTCTGAGTGGATGCATGTGGAGACAGTCATTGCATCTGCCCAGACTCCACTTCTCCCTTCTTTGCCCTGAAAAGATAAAACCGCAGCTCATTTAAACCACTAATGGATGTTCGACAAGTGACACATCTGACAGATGTCGACGCTGGCCAAGATCCACAATTATTATAATTCACCAAATGTTCGTCCGTGTTAGCAAAACACAAGAACGGCCAACATTATGGCGGTTACTAATGGGACCCCGAAACAGATTTTTAGCAAGTTATTTTTGAAAATTTCCCCTAAATCGTTTTTAGTTGTGGTCAATTTACAATGTAAATTAATGCTAAACTGGTCCCTTATTTTGTGACCAGCAGCGTTCACTCTTACCTAAACGACTACTATCTTACTATAATTCTTATATATAACGGAAAATTATATGTATATACCAAAAAATCATAATTCAGAAACTACGATCTGGACCAAAATTGGCTGGGATACCGAATATTGTGCAAGAAACTCGAATTTAAATTGTGGGACCGATTCATGCACAGTTATCTCCCCTGCATCATAGCTATTGGTCCACATCACCCAATATGTCCAAAGATTTTCGATGAATTTCAATGAAATTTTGCGGAAGGGTGTGCCAAGGGCTAAAAAGGAAGCGATTCAAATTTTGGTGTCCGACCCCGCATTGTAACCAGAGGTTTTGAATTAAACTTCCCCATAAAGAATGTTTGGTTTCCTTTTTCGGTCAAAGGCCCCATTCAAGCCTTCCGCAGGAACTAGATGAAAAGCCTGCATGCGAGGCGGATTTCCAGCTAGTATTTAATTATTCTCATAATTATTTTGCGTTATTTTAGAGAGAGAGAGAGAGAGAGAGAGAGAGAGAGAGAGAAAATTAGAGGGTTTATGTTGTTATTTAAATAATGCTGTTGAGCCTTTTTAAAAAAATACTTGCTATACAAATAGATACACACTTGGATACGTGTAATCAAGTGTGTAACTATTTGTGTCTTTCTCTGTTCTTCTCACTCCTTTTCTCTCTCATTTACACACATTGTCACGCTTACACACATTATACTACGTCACAACGCGGACGCAAAAAATGTATCCATTTCAGAATGGATTTTCATTGTAAAACATTTTTGAGGGGGTGGAGGGGGGTGATTTTCAAAAGCTAATTTGCTAAAAACCTGCCCCAAGGTCCCAGTAGTACCCACAGAAAGTTTCATTGGTTTATATTGTGTGACTTTTGTGGTAGGCGAGTACATACGGTCGTACAGACATTTGGTGAATTATAAAAGGATTGTTCCCTTAGTTTGTGCCCGGTAGCGTGCACGTTTGTTTTTCGAAAAGTTGGTCTTTTTATTGATCATCGCCCAACAAAAGGCGAGAGAAGTAACTTATTCATTGATCACCTCTTTTACTGGGTATTTTCGCAGATTGTGTGGACATACTTAGCGGAAATCGACACCTTACGAAAAAAAAATGCCAAAATCTTATAAGATTTAATTTGATCGTCAAGTAAGAAGAAAGATTGAAGACAAAATCTGATAGAGAAATTATTTGTGTTCACCTTATAGAATCGGAGCATTAGAAAACTTTCACGCGGAGAACACCTAGATTTTAAGATTGTACCAAAAATCAAATAATTATTGGATCTTGATGACATTTTCGGTACTTATCTGGTACAACAAGTTTCCATTCGAAATAACTTTTTTCTTTATGTAATTACCCCCCCCCCCACCCCACACACCTAATCATGTCCGAAGCGCGTAGTAACAACACACAAGTTTGAAAGTGGTTGGCAAATGTGTGTGTGTGTGTTTGTGTGTGTGTGTGTGTGTGTGTGTGTTTGTGTGTGTGTGTGTGTGTGTGTGTGTGTGTGTGTGTGTGTGTATGTGTACACACAGGAACCCCACAGCGTAATGTTTTACCAATCCTCACCAAATTCAGACAGGATGCGTATTTTTAATATATCTTGACGTGCTTTTTATATTTGAAAATATCTCCCCATCCCTCCAATGACTTTTTTAGGTTGGGGGGGGGGGGTCAATTTACAATGTAAGTTTATGATACAAATTCGGACTGTTTTAGAGTTCACCGCCCAACAAAAGAGAGAAGTAACTTATTTATTGATTACCCCTTTTTCTAGGTATTTTCGCAGACTCGCGGACATATTTACCGGAAATCGACATCTTACGACCCCCCCTCATTCCCCTCAAAAACAAATCGCATAATTTAATTTTATCGCCAGAATCTTTGTGTCATTAGTAAGAAAAAAGATTGAAGAAAAATCTGATAGAAAAATTATTTCTGTACACCTTATAGAACCGAAGATATTTTGAAAACAGATAACGTAAAAGGTTGTAGCAATGTAAAAAAAATGTCCAATATAATTTGCATTACGCGAAAAGTGAGGATTTCTGGCACTTAAATTGTGCCAAACATCCTGAATTGAGTAATGCTGAAACTAACTATTGGTGACTAAAGTATTTCAATCGAAGCATACCTTTTTAGCAGATTTTTTTAATTACAGAGTTTGAATTTCTTTTTTAAATGTTAAAACCTGGCAACAAAATGGCGTCAAAATAATTGATTTGTCGATTAAAAGTAAACATTGATTTTAAAACTCCCATTCTATATTGTAATTAATGAAAATTTGTTTTCTTTTATTTAAACAACAATTTAGACACCCTATTTTAAAACGTAATTAAAATTTTAAGAAATGTGTTCTCAAGTTTTTCCTTGTTTTTTCTTGACTGCCTAAAAGCGCTAAATTTTAAAAATATCCAAAAATGGCCAAAAAGACACCAATGATGGTAAAGAAATAGCCAGAAAATGGCCAAAATGTTTAAGCGCTAATTTAGCACTTCCAAAACAAGAAACGCGCTAAATCGGCAACACTGGTCAGAGTGACACGGATTTGTGGACATCGTGGTTCCCGAATGCAACGACTAAAATTTCGAATGGGGTATACAAGTTTGAGGGTGGGCGATGGACTCTAGTCAGTTTGACAACAATATTGTTAGAAACCAGCCTTAAATCTATGACATGAAATGGATGCACACAGACAGACTTTGCTTGAATTTATTCCTAGACAGAAACATTTCTGATATATGCAGCCATGTTATGTGTTCTTACATAATTAAGGTAAACAAAAGGCAGATAAAAAGAAATAACCGTTGCTACCACCGGCGCCATCGTCTTAAGTATCGCTAGCAACAACGTCACTGCAATGAGTAGAATTACCATTACCAATATTACGACATGTTCGACATATAGCTCGATGCAGAGGAGGTAACTAACAAAATTCACGGATCTGCACCAAAATTTAACCAATTCTTCCTTTGTCCATGGCCCATTCTTTCACACAATGCCATTAAAATGAATCAAGAACTTTTGGAGATATTGTGTGGACAGACAAGAGTGAATACATATAAATTGTCCAACTTTGTCGGCAGATCTAAATAAACAAAAGTTTTTAAAAAAAGAAACCAATATAATTTGTGTTATATAAAGTCGTTCATCTTTTTGCTGTTTGGAAAGAGAATTTCCTATTTGCTTTGTCTTTTCTCTCGTCTCAAATGACCGTCGAATGACAATCCGATTTTTCGTGCGGCTTTGTTGAAAGAAAGCGAAACCAGGATTGTCCGGTTGATTTCATTGTTTGCACCAGATTTAATTACAAAACCCAGTTTACTTTTAGTATAATCAGCATTATATATCACGCACACACACACTTATATTTACATATATATATACGTATACATATACAGGGTGTCTCAAAAGTGACTATACATTTCTTGTTCATTTTTTCTGTTTTTAAACTCCAGTACAAAGTCTGGAGTTGACTTTGTTTTCCTATCGTAACAAGAACAACAAGAACAATCTTCACCATAATTAGGGGTGTAAACCGATATGTAAAATTCACATTCCCCTACCATGATTTGAACTCACGACCAACTTATTGCCAAGAGGCTGTCTTACTGATTGAGCTAAATTTACAAGTCTTAGATATTAAAGAAAATGTATCAAACGCACGGGTTTATTTCATTCTTATAAATAAATACATTTATACGGAAAGATTCTTTTTTATAATTGTTTATTTATACAATACAATAGTTGCAGTAATCATCTTCAGTCAGAATAGAAGTAGGAGTGGGGCAACCTGTCTTGTTCAGACTTCAGTCCAATCACAGTAAACCTGATATCAATCGATCGCTCAATTTCCGAGAATGTTTTTGACGCTTAACTTCCACCTCTATTCCGCTTATTAAGGCGATGACACCAACGTTAGAACAGAGGTTTAACATTGTAGCCTGTTCTTTAATCACCAACTAAAGTGCTGCGGAAATTTAAAGCACGATATGGACCACCTGAAAGACAATCTACGATGTTTACACTAAGTTTATGGAGAGTGGTTCAGTATTTGATGGACAAAGATCAGGCCGTCCTAAAACCGCGCGATCTGAAGAGAATTTGAATGCATTTCAAAATGCTTATAATCTGAGCAAAAATAAAGTCTATTCAAAGGCCTTATTTGTGCAACAAGATCTTTATGAAATCGTGGCAAGAATCAGGGACTGTTGTGCAAACATCCCACTCGAAATGCTTGCTGATGTCGGGAATGCCTGTGTTGATCTCTTCATCGGCTGAAGTGCTATAAAAAGGTGGCTCGCGTATAGAAGTCTACCAGTGAAGTTATTTGAAGTTCACAAAATTAGAATTAAAAGAATTCTCAAACATTTTAGTATCTATATGTTCACGGATTTTCAAAGGTTATCGTCTGTTAGTTTTGAAAAACTACCTGGGCACTGGGCAAGTAAGAAGGTCCGAGAATGGTTTGTCCACTCTTTTTCCTCAAACATTGTGACATGCCAGTGACAATATATTTTGTCAAGATATCTGGTGATAGGACAGAGCGCAGGGAGGAGTGGATTCATATCTTTCCCAAGGGTATTAGTGCTAAGTGAACACAAGCAGCCTCAGTTGGAATTCGACCTCTGTTTGCCGAATCTGTATTCCGTGCTGGTAACCGTTACGTCACTCCTGCACCTATATATATATGTGTGTGAACAAAGGGTAAAGGTGGCCAGTTACACTAGTGTTTCATGCTTCAACGCATTCTTCAGACTGGTAGCCGAAAAGGATTACAAAACGCCAGCTCCAAATGAGAATTTCGCAAAAAAGGGGATTTCTCGCAGACGAGATTTGCGAAATCTCATTTGGAACTGGCGTTTTTAATCCTTTCCGGCTACCAGTCTGAAGAATGCTTTGAAGCATGAAACACTAGTGTAACTGGTCATCTTTGACCTTTTTCCCCCTCAATATTTATGCTAAAGCTCCACTCATAATTATCAATTGTCGAGAACTTAATTATTAACAATATATATATGGCATTTACCATGACGAAGCGAAGACATGAAATGTTTTCTC
>VCCN01005109.1:5787292-5807922 GCA_006491835.1 Architeuthis dux | reverse complement strand
CTGAAAGAGAACATCCTAAGGAACATTTTGGTACCCGAGTAGAATCATGGGGGTGGGTGGGAGTGCACGGTAGCCCCTGCTGGCCCCCGGACTATAAGATTAGCGGATACAACATGGTTTTTAAGTATGTATGGGCATAAAGATGTTTCACTGAATCTAAAAATGTAATGACCTCATTAAAATTTAGCTTTTTTTTAAAAGAAAAAAATCGAGGAACCTACAATTGTTACCTTTCTCGTTTTAAAATGGCCACCGTTCCAGCCGCAGTGCTAGTATTTTTAGTGTTAGGGTCATCTGTTTCTTTGATTTGAAATTCGTCATCAGCATCTATTATTCTGAAGCTGGTACGGCGGCCATTTTAAAACCTGAAAGGTAACAATTGCCGAGGAGCCAATTAAAATTGGTAATCTCCGTTAATTATACGAGAAGTTATTCAAATTTAAATGTGTTTGCGTTTTAAAATCGATTTGCGTTTAAACGTTCGATTTTTCAGCTTACATTTTAAACAATTGAGAAAAAAATGAATATTTTACCTATCCAGATAAATCTTTTAGAAATTTCAATGAATATTTTGTGAATGAATAAATTGTATAAATTTCCCTGATTTTAACATGGAACTTTCAAGAACGTTTCCTTATATATATATCCCACGGACATTATTGAAAAATACCTCACATTTTCGATGCAATTAATCGATGTGTAAGAGAAATGCAAATATTTCAATGCCCAACTGCGTTAACTTTAATTCAGGTGAATCACGAAGCCTCTATTGGAGAGAATGTGGTACAAGTAATGTGTTCCCTAGAAAGAAGTACAGTCCATTCAACAGAGCTAGCAGTATTGGTTTATTTTCGCATCTCATATTCCAACATTCATCTTATACCTCGTTATGGTTAGGTAATTCGGGACCACAGACATTGGAGAACGAGATGCAATAATAAAGCAATACTACTAGCTTTGTAGGAGGGACCACGCTTCTTTTTTAGGGCCTCACTACTTGTACCGATAATTTGTAGGGACGCTTCAGAAGTGAAACGCCACAAGTCGATGGCAACACCGTAATTAAAAAAGATCAAGAAATGAAACAGATATACTTTTATGGCAGGTGTTATAATTTGGCCCTAATAATCTAACATAAGATGCTTGATAAAAAAAACTTGTTAAGAAAATATTTTGTTAATTTGAAGCAAACCTTCTGTAGTTTCTTTTTTATTTATGTTGGATGATCACCTGAAATACAAAACTCACCCGATGTGGGTTTTTTTCATATCTTGAAAAAAGTGAGGTTTGTGATAATTTTAGAATATACATTGGAATTTTAGGTAAATATTTACTTGACTGAAGTAGCGAATTCTCCAAAAAGAAAAAGAATTCCTTTCAGTTTTAGGTGCTTTAGATTCTTTAGACTCCACAACCATCCGGACATTAGCTTTTAGAGAAAAATGTTTATTAGGTTTTACAAGGTGGAGGGGATGGGGTTCTATTTACAATGTAACTATAATGCTATAGTCGGCACTTACTCTTGCTTAGGATGTGGTCAAAACTTTGAAGAGGAAAACCACCGGGTGCTAGGATAAAATCTTTCAAATCGACTTTTCGCCGTAAAATAAAGATTCGTCTTTTTGAAGAAAAATTTTTTCTTTCAATTTTAGGTGCTTTCAAATCATTATACTCCACAACCAGCCTGAAATTTGTTAGTTTTTAGAAAAAAATGTTTTTTCTACGTTTTATGAGGGTGTTCTATTTACAAAGTAACTATAATGAAAAAGTGGGAACTTACTTTCTGCCATTTCATGGAGATACGGCTTGCATGAATTATCGTCTCCTTTCGGTTACTTTCTTTAGTACCATCAAAACCCACCTCAAACCTAAAAGATTTAAAATTATTAAAATAATTAAAATTTTAAAATGTTCCATTTATTTTTGCGCCATTTTTTTCGAACCTAAATGCAGATAATTCATTATGTATGTATCTGTGAAAATGGCAGAAAATAGTTGCCCAACATTATCATTATAGTTACATGGTAAATAGAACCCCACTCGTAAAGCCAGCAATTTCATTTCTCTAAAAACTAACAGATTTACGGATGGTTGCAGAATCTAATGAATTGGAAGCACCTAAAATGGAATTAAAACAAGAATTTTCTTTCAGGAGAAATGCCAGATTAAAAAAAAAACCGAATCTTAACCGAAATTTGTATCGCTTCATAACTCTGGTCCTCTTTAAAAAAAAACCACACTTTCATAGAGAACATGATAGTTTTTAATACAGTTCGAAGTGGCTTTTAATATAAAGTTGGACCTTTTGCTATTTACCACTTCCATATTCAGAAGAGACTCAACCAAGAAAAGTCAGTAATCTTTGGTTTGACGTACATAAATCCATGGCGGTGCTTAACCAGCATAAAGGCTCCAAAAAGTATAATTCTTTATTAAAAAGTATAATTAAACAACATATTCATAGAAAATTAACGCAATTATAGAATTAAAAAACTGTTTTTTGCTCATCGGATTGCGCACCATGAATTCGTCTAGGTACGACCTGACGACGGAAACCATGCATCCGACGTGTCAAACTGACATTTTAATAAATAACAAGATACTGGCTTTTATTTTCATAATTGCGTTAATTTCTGATGAATATGTTATTTTGATAATACATTTTTCTTTTGTTCATTAAATCCATTATTACAAAACGGAAAGATTACGGCAGCACAACAAACCTGCCAAGATAGGGTCGCCCATTAAAACTCACAGACCGGGTAAGGATGGTATCAATCAGAAAGGCAGCAAAGAGACCAAAGATAATCATTAAGGAGCTGGAAAGCTCCACTGCTGGAGCATCTGTCCATAGGACCATTTTAAACCGTACACTCCACAGAGCTGGGTTTTATGGAATAGTGGCCAGAAAAAAAGCCATTGCTAAAAAGAAACCCCCCAAAAAAGAAAAGAAAAGGAAACACGTTTGGAATTCGCCAAAAGGCATATGCGAGACTCCAGAAACAAATGGTAACCTTCTATCATTTCTGGTTAGATGAGACTAAAATTGAACTTTTGGCCATCAAGGAAACTGTTATATTTGGCGCAAACCCACCACCTCTCGTCAAACAAAGAGCACCATCCCCACAGTGAAACATGCTGGTGGCAGCATCATGCTGTGGAGATGAGTTTTTTTCTATCGGCAGGGAAATTGGTTAAGATTGAAAGAATGATGCATGCCGCTAAATACAGGGAAATTGTTGAGGAAAACCTGTTTCAGTCTTCCAGAGATTTGCGACTGGGACAGTGGTTCACTATCCAGCAGAACAATGACACGAAGAATACTGGTAAAGCAACAGTTGAGTGGTTTGAGGGCACACATTTAAATATCTTGGAATGGCTAGTCAAAGCCCAGACCTCAATATAATTGAGAATCTGTGGCACAGCTTAAAGATTGATGGGTTCCGCTGGTGTACAGCAAATTTGAAGGGGCTGGAGCAGTTTTTCCTTCAAGAATGGGAAAGAATCCCAGTGACTAGATCTGTCAAGCTTATAGAGCCATACCCCGAGAGACGTGTAGCTGTGATTGCTGCAAAAGATGCTTCTACAAAATATTGATTTTGGTGGGGATGAATAGTTATGCACGCTTAAGTTAATTTTGTTTTATTTATTTCTTGTTTCATAAAAAAATATATTGCATCTTCAAATTGGTAGACATCTTGTATAAATCCCCCCAAAACTAAGAAAAAAACGCCAAGAATACTTTTATGCAAGGCACTGTCTTTTTTCATTAATATCAAACATTCCAGACATACATCGTACATGAGCGAAAACCTCGTAATGAAAACAACAAAAAGATGAACATACCTGGAAATAATAAAAATACTTCACCCCAAAACTTCAAATTAACAGAACTAGGGCAGTGCCCGTTCCAAAGGTGCATGTTTGGAAGCTGCCAGACTTTATGGTGTGTAGAGCAGCCTACCATAATAGTCATGTAAAATAATTTCCCGTCCGTCGTACGAAACTACGGCTTCGAAGTGTTTTGGTTACGTCTCTTCAGGGTTGCCAATTTAGATATTTTATATCTAAATTTATATCTATTGCCAATTTAGGTATTTTATATCTAAATCTATATCTATAATTTTAAATAAAAGATCTATAATGTGTACTTTTTAAATTTATTTTTATTAGATGTCTCGAGAACCACAACTCGACACTGCACTGCCTTGTCTGCTGACTAATATATGTGGCGAATGTAAACTTCGTACAATGTTCAGTTTTCGAGTAATCGCGGTGCATTACATATCCCGAGAACCGCTAATCCAAACAACTTCAATGCCTGGTGTGCTGACTAATATATCTGGCGAATGTCAACTCCGTTCAATGGCCAGTTCTCGAGTTATCTCGGTGCATACAGACAGAGATTTATTCAATTATAGTGAGATGTTAACTTCATAATCTCCCTCTTTCGATTCAATGTATTAACACATATTTGGGGGTCATAGCTCTGGCCTCTTTTGAGTTTTGCGATCACAGACGGACAGACAGATGGACAGTTGTTGGATTATAGTATGCTGAAGAAGTAATTAATTCCATGTTCTCATCACATTTTCTTGTATGTTCATTTTTCATCATATTTTGTCTGTCGCAGTTTGACTGGAAACATTTCTTGGAAGGCTTGTTGAGTATGAACGGCCATAACGTCACACTTCCTGAAAATGAAACTATTATTCTGGCGTCGCCTAGTTATATCGCCAGGTTGATGGCTTTGATGAACGAAACACGAAACAGGTAAGAATACCTTTCTTTATCTGAGAGAGAGAGAGAGAGAGAGAGAGAGAGAGAGAGAACAGACATCTTCTATTCTCTCTATTCTATTCAAAATTCGCCTTGGTCATACATCTATATAATACTAAAATCCTCATTCTGTTTATGTGTTTGTGACCTCTATTTAGCTGAAACGATGCATTGTAGCTATATAATGAATTAGGGTACAACAAAAAGAAAATGCGCTAACTTAAAGCATCATTGAAAAAATCAAACTTAATAAAAAAAAGCAAACAATCGATTTCTCAAAAGAGATAGCTATTAAATTCTAATTATAGAGTAGTCTCCCTTTATTCATCTATTGAAAAATGTATGAAAAGTCTGGCTGTAATTGGGCTTTTAAATATAATGTTAATTTCAGTCACATCAGATTGCACTAGTTTTCCCTCAAAGGGTGACCAAACGGGTCACACTTTTGTCTAGTAATATCATAAAACCCTGCAATTGGGTTCAACTTCCATATTTTCCGACGTCTTAGAAATTACTCTTTTCTGCTTGGCAGATAATCTGGAAGTCTCTGTTCAAGTTAAGAATAATTTGCATTGAGTTTTTAGTTACAAAAACAACAAAGATGAGGTTATCAGTCTGAATAATTCATGGAACAATGGCAGCACTTCAATCCGAAATTCACACAACACAGAAAGACGGGGGAGCACACCAACAGGAACATGAGCCAATCAACAACGATTCGGATACTAATACAAATAATTCATGGAATAATAATATTGGGGTGCATCAAACGTACTTTCTTATTTGAAACAACCTTTTCTGGTACAGCTACATGTAATGCTCTACATATAGTATCTTTCAGTGACCCAAGCTCTTCTAAAAGTGTACTGGTGGTGGGGTTCTCCTCTACTTTTAAATCATCATAATCAAAAACTGATGATCGTCCTCTTCTGGGCTTTATTTCAAGAGACAAGTCAACTTTAAAACGCATGAACCAATCTTTGACAGTTCGGTCAGATATTGTTTCATTTCCTTCCATTTCTCGAAATCTGCGAGCAGCTTCAACGGCTTTTGACACCAAAATCACTACTTTTCTTGGGGCGTGGTTGTCATGACAACGGTCGTAAAAACGTTGCCGACCTTAAGGAGCTTAAATTGTTTAATATACCCTAATGCATCATTCCAGACCAAGAAATCTTGGTTCGGACATGTTGGTCACGGACATAGATTTTCAACCCAACTATATTAGAGAAAGTGGTGATTTTGTATCCGTCACCAACCTCTGTTGCTGAATTTCATGGCAGGCACCACGTAGCTGCCACCCTCGCACCTGAAGTATTGATGCTCCTTAATTACAACATTAAGCAGCAGATGCATGTTCAAGATTTGGCTACATCGTGTGGCGTAATGGCTAACGGACAACAACATCGGCAAGCGGAGTTCTAGATCCGGCCGAGGCTATTTACATTCACTATGCACTAAAGTCCATGTGAAGATTTTCTTGCTTACTTCATTCAGTTAGTCCAACATTATCTGGAGTTCATGGAGGTTCTCGACAAAGAATACGATGTCGCCAGCAAATCTGAGGTTACCTAAGTATTCGCCATCAATTCTGATTCCTTTATTTGGCAAGCTGTGAAGGGTTTGGATGAGCTGGTGTCGCCTTGTCTTACTCCTTTTTCGAGCTGGAAGGGCTCCAAGTTTTTATGTAGCCTGATAGAGAAACTGATAAGTCAGTACATATGATGCAGAGCTCTGACATCTACCTGGGACAACGATTGACCAAAGAAGAAGCAATCAAACGAAAAATCACCTTAGGTTGGCAAACTTTCGGCAGAGCAAGCTCAACATTCAAGAACAAAAGATTCCATTAGTTTGGGAAAGAAGGAGCTGAAACATGGAACCTAATCAGATTGGCTCTCAAACTAAGAACCATGCAACGTGCCCAAGAGGGGATCATGCTGAACATCACATGGACAGTATATTAGATAAAGAACAGGGGTAAGTGATATCATAAAATGGCAATGGCAGGCCATATTGCAAGAAGTTCAGGCAACCGCTGGATCATATGCGAAATTGTGTCCGGCAGAAAATAAAATGGCGTGACGTTTCAGACGCCCACTATCGAGAGGTTGGCGGAATCTTGGGGAAGGTCTATGTCTAAAGCCGGACTCTTTCTTTTTCTTTCTTTCTTGCGTTCTTCCTTTTTATTCGCCCCAGTCTTTGTTCGCAACATTCTTGTTTCCTCTTTCTTCTCTCCCTTCTCTTTTTCTTCGTGTCTACCTTTCTTTCTTTCTTTCTTTCTTTCTTTCTTTCTTTCTTTCTTTCTATTTGTCCGCATCTTTGTTTGCTTCTTTCTCGTTTCTTTTCTTTTCTTTGTTTATTCTTTTTCTTTTCTTTCCTTCATTTCTATCTTTCTTCTCCCTTCCTTCCTTGTCGCTATTTACTCAATCTATTTTAGTTCAGAACAGAAATAGAATGAAGGAAATACGGTATAGGTAGATTGTGTTGTGCTAACATTCCAAGTAGTGATGGTATGCGTGCCTTGAAAATCAACATCCGAAATCCTGACATTTATCTAGGCTCGAACATCGACAGTGGGAGGTCTGTAACTGTCTCGGCTACCACAGCGTGTTTTTCTTTCTTTTTTTTCTTTCTTTTTTTCTTTCTTTTTTTTCTTTTTTTTTCTTTCTTTTTTCTTTCTGTCTGTCTGACCTTTCCTTCCTTCCTTCCTTCCTTCCTTCCTTCCAGTCTTTTAAGCCTTGCTGTCTTCCCAGCCTTCATAGTCTGTCTTTCTTTCCTGTTCTGTGAGGCTTTCTTCCTTATTTATTCAACTAATTCCGTACAACAAACTTAATTCATTTTAGCATGTAAATATCTAGAAATGAAACACTCGGTTTAATTTCCGTCTCTTTATTGCAGGACAATTGTCAACTACACGATCCTTTCAACTATTATGCATTACAAAGACTCTCTTGGAATAGACGGCCGAAGTATTTATTCAGCGATGGAAGATGAAAAGAAAGATACAACGGAAGATAAAAAGGTAATTAGTTTTCTGGATGAAAGCAACTATTAAGTAAAAGGAGGCATGTTTGGTTTTCTTTCACTTAAGGATTTGTTTTTTTTTACAAGTGCTTGACTAAAACATCAAACAGTAACAGCCAAGTATTCGCTTGTACCATCGATGGTGTCGCGGGGTTATTTCACGTGGTTATTTATTATAATCCACTTCCGGCTTGCTAGGCCAGTCGAAGCTTCACCAATAACACCGTAACTCTCGGGAACATATTCCCTACTCTATCTATTTCGAGTCACTCGCGGTGCTGGAAGAGGGGTTGCATTTTCCTGCTTTTGCTATTTTACCCATAGCTACGGGAGGGAGAATTAAAGATGGATTCATGTCTTTCTCAAGGGCATTAGTGCGAAGTGAACGCAGATTTACTCAGACGCCGATTCCATTTTACGTGCTGCTAACTGCTTGGCCACCGGCACCGGCGTAATCAATCTAACATCTCATTGACAAATATTATAGATCTTGTGTGTGCTGTGTTGACAATTTCACTTATGTGGGAAATTCGTTAAACATGGCGATAAAAATCGGTTAATTTTAGAAGGAAAGAATTGTAGGTAACGCCAACGCCTGTGAGATAACAAGAACATCTTTTTTTGTGATAGATCTTCAGTTAACAAGATTAAAGTGTGAGTATCTACCGTTATTGATATTTAATAAGCTTAGTTTAGTATGACACAAGGCCAAAAGTGTGGGGCACAGTGAGGATCAAACTTAGTCATAATGGTTTGCGAGATTAGCTTGCTAACCACAGTCCCACGGCGAGGTGATCTTTTTAAATAATGAGTAAGTTTAGTATAGGACTGCACAAGACCACAAGTGTGGGATACAATAGATCGACAAGACTACCTGTTATCCACTACTATTTGTACAATTACCCTGAAAAGATGGGATCGACCAATACACGAAGCATTAATAAAGGTCTCTTGGTTAAATCAACTTATATAAGTGCATATGCATTTATTCATCTATCAATGAGGGCGGAATATGACACAAGGTCGAGTTTAACGAGGGACCCACACGCATACGGAACGACAAAGAAAATGCCCAGTCCGGTGGCAATTGTTACGCAGGCGTCAGAAATGTCGTTCTGTACATTCCCTTTAAGTGCAATGGGGAGGTGCTGTAACGAAATACACCCAGATCATGTTACCGGTAGCCGTTGGGATAGGAACTGGTCAGATTTGAAATCTGTGTTAAACTGCCTACGTGACCAATTGGAGGATCGGGTTACCAAAAACCGTTGAAGATTTGAAAAGAAGAGGGATCGTATGACCAAGAGCATATATAAGGGTCTAGATTGAAACGGTTAGTTGGTATCGAGACCTGAGACGGCGTCCCCGCTCGTCAGGGTGGGGGTGAGAGCCGGTTAGAAGCAGTGACCAGTGGGAGATTTGAATCCGGAGCGACAGGTCAGAGAGGCAGTTACCAGCTTGATTTTCGTAGTAGTAGCTCTAAAAAGTGACCAACTCTTTTAGACAACCAAATACAACAGAATTTCCGTACCTCGGTGAAATACGCAAACCAGCCCAGAAATTGACCTGTATATGCGGATTTCAAATTGAAGATCCGTGAATTTTGTCGTCTTTTCTCTCCACACACGTGGGAGAGTTTTTGTCCGAAATGATTTTCCCTCCACAGAAAGATCTGCTCCCGTCAGCGGACCCGGACAGAGTCATCATCATCATCATCATCATCATCATCATCATCATCATCATCGCAGTCCGCAGTCCGCAGTCCGCAGAAGAAATGACCGTCTCTCTTTCTCTGAATCTATCTCTCTTCCTCTCTCTCTCAGCGTCTCTTTCTCTCACGGCGGTTATGCTACAGTGCCGCCGTGGGGTCAGAATATGCGGGACTGGACATTATATATTTGTTTGCGGCCACTGGACGAATTCTGGGCCGTACATTCATAGTCACTGAAACATATTATTGATTTTTGTACAAATGTACAATTCTTTGAAATATACCATACTATATACCGTGTAATTTGCATTTCTCTTTCGAAAATTTTGAGCTGAAAAATCCAGATGCGTATTATCTACGGAAAAATAATTGTTATATGTGTATAGATAATTGTAAATACACGGGATAATGCATTTTTCATTCGTAATTGAAGCTCAGTCGGGGGTTATCTATTGTAGCGGATTATAGATGGTGACATACGGTATATACATTTTACATTTGTTTTTAGTGCATTTTTGTTTTTAAATATTAAAATTTGAAGAATTCTCACTAGGTGTCCCGTGTGCGCTACGACATGGAGAACGAGCGAACTAGTGACTGTGTTGATGTGTTCGTTGAAAACTGCGCCCATGTCCTGGGATGGATGTACATACAGAGGTACTTTAATGATGACCAGGCAAATACAATAGAAATGGTAAGTCTTACTCACGTGATAATTGAATAGGCAAATATCTATCTGTCGGATAGTGAGGTGAATGTCCTGGACTTGGATAGAAACGAAGGACTCGAAGACTGGTTGTAAAAATATGAGACATATTTTTATTTCTTAAGATACATTTTGGATGAAGAGTGGGAGAGTGAGATAAGGGTACCGAGAGACCGTTCCCAAAAGGGGAACTCGGCCTTGTGCCTTTCCTGCCTGAGTTCCGATTTTTCCCTGTCTTGAGCTTCCTCTCGGCTCTGGGCTTTATAAGGTTTTGAACGCCCACGCTTGTGTCATTTCCGGTTTCCACATCCTGTTTTTTGGACACCCACGCATATACATGTTTCCTAAGGTCGCCGGGTCACTTCCGCACAGGTGTTTGGCCTGAAAATGACCCTCTCGTGGTAGTATATCATAATATATCTATCTATCTATCCTTCAGTTCCTTTTGTTTTTCGGATTCCTTTCACTTAGCGAAAACAGGTATTTATGTAGGTCTTTCGTAAGGCGAAGTGGCGTAAAGCGAACGTTCGAAAAGCGGGGGATACCTGTATTATAATAACATCTCATTTAAAAAAAATGTTTTCAGGCAGAAATACTCTTAAATTGTTCGGATATTTTGAAATGAATCATTTTCACTATTTAGAATATTTTGACTAGTTTTTCTCTCGATATGTTTGTCATCTTTTTTTCAAAATATTTTAAATGATGAAAATTCCTAAAAATCTTAAAACAAAACAATCACCACTTGATTTGATAGTAAACTAGAGAGCGTGGGATAGAGTCGAAGATAAAAGATAGTGGCAGAGGAACACAGGTGAGAACATACCTCATTATGGCAGTGTTGGAGGCATACTTGGTAAAGGCGTCATCCATGAGGGATTAACTCCCGAAGTATGGGATGCGAATTTCTCGAGTCTCGCCCGAAGCTATTTCTCCCCAAAACAATTTTACTGGTCGACTCTGTTACTTTAACTCTGAAGTTGTCGTTGGTTAAATACTGATAACAAAAAGTATTTCTTACTTTGTAAAAAAAACTGCTTCCCTTTACAAAACGGTAACAAGTTCCAATTAAGTGTGTTTAAATTTAGCGTACGCTTACTGAAAGCGTTTCGCCCACCATAGCTAAATAAGAGTGGATCATTGAGGGATCCGTGTGTAGAAAAGTAATCACAGTAGAAGTCAATATGTTTTCGAAGGATGAAGGAAGCATTACACATGTTTACAGATAGGTCGTTTCTTCCATGAAAAAACATAATCATTGCTACTTTTTTTTTCAAACCAGATTACACAAATGACAAATTCTTTGAAGAGGTCCGTCAAGGAGGTATTAAAGTCGACCCCATGGCTTGGACCGAAAAGTAAGCAATATGGCTTATCAAAAGTAAGTAAAATCTATTCCATAATCAACAAAGGTGTGTATTTGTCCATCCC
Source organism: Architeuthis dux (assembly GCA_006491835.1). Classification (NCBI taxonomy): domain Eukaryota; kingdom Metazoa; phylum Mollusca; class Cephalopoda; order Oegopsida; family Architeuthidae; genus Architeuthis; species Architeuthis dux. Next base: position 5,796,268 of record VCCN01005109.1, on the reverse strand, counting down.
CTTCGTCAGTAAAAACATAGAAACAACTAGAAAGCACCCAGAGAGCGCATACCCCTGTCAACGCCGCTGTCAGTAACCTTAAACATCATTGAAATCTCTCAGTGGATAGATAGATAGTGTTAACTGTTTAAATTTCGACTGTTGCATATATTCTTTAATTCATATATGAAGAAGCTGGGAGATAAATCAATGTAACGAAAAGCCATGGACATATAACTACGACATAGGGGAGGTAAATGTGCATGGATCTGCTCCAAAAATAAGTTCTTCCTTTGCCTATTGCACACCCTTCCAGAGAATCTGAATGACATTGATTGAGAACTTTAGGAAATAACTTGCGGACAGAAAAAATACGAACCATACGACGTAGGATCCGCTCCAAAATGTAATCAGTTATTCCTTTACCTACTGTCCACCCTTCTACAAAATCCGATTGAAATTTATTCAGAACTTTTGGAGATATCTTGCGGAGAGGAAACATACGAACCATGCGACGTAGGGGAAGTAATTGTGCATGGGTCCGCTCCAAAATGTAATCAGTTATTCCTTTGTCTATTGTCCATCCTTTCGGGAAGTCTGAATGAAATTCAATCATAACTTTTGGAGATATCTTTCGGACAGGAAGAAATGCTAACCAACAAACAAACCAACAAACAAACCAACAAACAAACCAACAAACCAACAGACGCAACCAAAAACATGTACCCCTTTCCAACTTTGAGATAAATAACAATTAATATTGCAATACAATATTTTAACTTTGATATAAGGTTGACCACTTCTTGTCGACTGGTTCGAATTTCGATAAAATCGGTTACTGATGGTTTCCTAATGACAAAACATTGACCATTTAATAATAGACAGTTTGATTAACAATCAAGATAGCACCCCAAAAAAGTCCAAAAGTGTGGGGAACTCAGTGAGGATCGAACTCACTCCAGTAGTAATTTGTTTACGGACTAGCTTACTGACCACTACTCTAGGGCGAGGCACCCAAGCGAGATTACCTTGTTTCGAAACTTATTCGGTTATTGTATAGGGGCCCACAATCAGTTTGTTTATTTGTCGCTTCCAACAAAACCACTTTTCTTTGAAATTACGCCTTGCCGTTGAGCAATGGTTAGCAAACTCAAATAAAGGATAATTCCGATTATTCAGTTTCAGTGCAGTAGCATAAAGATGCGGAATTGAACTCGGTAGCAAGGTGCAAACTGTACACAGACTTAGACTCGAGGAGTAGTAGTAATCTTCTTGGTTGATTTCTTAATCTTTCACCCTCTTCTTATACAAATACACTCTCCCTTTCTCTTGACCGGTATAACTCAGATTCCCCTCTCTCTCACCAAGGAAGGAATAGCGAGATATGTTGACCCCAGGACCGCTGGGTTTCTACTGATTCAAAAACATTTCTATTCGGGTATCCAAAGCCCAACTCCCACCACAATCAAAAGCTAGATAGCTTTTAATGTTTCCCAAGAAAAGATTCTGAGGTCGACATATTTTAAATGAGACAAAATAATATGGCCATCACTGGGAAACAGGTTATTAATTCCAAAGAGGTCAACTCCACTTGACCTTCCCCCTCCAGCGGACCCACTTGAATAAGCTTATCTTTTCAATGATGCAGCCACTATGTCTCGGCTAAAGACATTAATTCTTTGTGTGAATATTCCAAAACACAAACACACATATGTCTGTATCTACTCAGAAGTTACTTCTCTGCCCCTTCCACCTCGTTCTGTTATTGGAAGAGATGGATACATGCATTTCCCAAGGGCATTAGTGCGATGTGAACACAAACTGTCTCAGTCAGAGATTGAATTCGGCTTGGCGATCCCATTCCCCGTTGCGTTGACCGCTCGCCCACCTAATTGACGATAATCAGTTAAGTAATCGGGCATCTATTAACTGATAATGAATTCAGTCAGTTATCACTGATTAATTGACGTTAATTAAATTAATCACTTTGCCTTGGGTAATAAACGTGGACACACCCCAAGAAGCAAGATTGGCAAGGAGTTCCGATACAAAATGTAAAGATATAAAACTGAATCCACTGAATTAAAAAGAAAATCATTTTTGCTCGGTTGCATCAAAACCTCGACTCTCTAGATGATACAGGAAAAGAGAGAAAGACAACGAAAAAGACAAAGAGAGGCAGAAAAGAGAAAGAGCGAACGATAAAACAGTGCGAAAGAGACAGGAAGTTTGAGAAGAAAGATAAATAGTGAGAGAGAGAGAGGGGGGAGAGAGAGAATGCAAAAAGAAATGGAAAAAGAAAGGGAAAAAGAGCGTACAAAACAGAATGAGCGACATCTGATTTGCTTTCATTCATGTACTTGTAATAACCCTTTTTGACAGCAGTTAATTGCATCATTAAACCAGCCTCAGTTTAATTGGAGTGGGATTAAACTACTAAGGAAATTGGTAGTTAAATTGGATATGATATCAAAATCAAAATTATTTTTTACAATATTCTCAGATGTGACCATCTTTTCACTTAGGCTGTTCCTTGAGTTTGGTACTCTTGCCGAGAATAATCATTTTCTAGCATCAGTGAAGGTCTGGATTTGTAGTTTATGGCTGTGACCTCTGGTTTTGCTGCAGATAGATAAAGTCAGCATTTTCTTATCAGGACATTTTGAGCAATGAATGTCAGTATCCACTATATGTATTTTGTTCCGGATTCATGTGATAAAATTCAATATGAGTGGTGTAAAACTAAGACAGAAGTGACATAATTGAATCGCTTGTGTTCTACTAATACAATAAAATTGTGGTTCGTGTCTAATTAGAAACCGTTCAAATAAAACTGTCAAATTGGATTTCTTCAGTTTTCAAGTTGATCCGGCTGACTGGCTATGTATGTATGATTCACGTGTATAGGCCGCACCAATGCAGCTAGAGGGGTGAAATTTTCAACATTTACTCCTTATGTCTAGGAAAAATTGATTTTTGAAACCTCCTAATGGTTTTTTTAGTGGGGGTTCAGTTTGCAATATAAGTTTATGCTAAATTGATCCCTTAGTTTGTGTCCGCTTGTTTTTCTTTGAGAATTCAGACTTTTTAGTGATCACTGTGCAACAAAAGCCGAGAGAAGTAAGTTATTCATTGAACACCCCATATTCCAATTTTCTTTTGATCACTCACAACACGGCATGCTGCCAAAAAACTTTAGTCTCGTGACAGTTTCTATTGAGTTACTAACGAGATCTCTCTTTTTCTCTTAGTCAAGAGTAATTAAGACGTTTTTAAGAGTCGACGTCTCTCTCTCTCGATCTCTCGATCTCTCTCAATCTCTCTGTATATAGTCACACTCACACAAATATATGTTTGTACACATGCTTGTTGGGATTTAAAGTGCTCTTACGATTCTTTGTTCAATGTTCTCAGAGCGGTTGTCCAAGCTCATTTTTTTCAATATGACATATTTGTAGTAAAGATGTGGAATTATCCTAACAGCACAGCAAATGGAATCGGCGAACCGATTTCAAATTCCCACTGAGGTAGTTTTTGTTCACTTTGTTAAGGATTTTTGCATCAACAGAATATCATCATCAGCCGTTATAAGTCCACTGCTGGACAAAGACCTTTCTCATCTCCTTCGATGACGAGCGTGATTGCGCTAGTCTCTGCCATGTCTTACTGGCGAACCTTTCTATTTCATTTCTCCATCTTGTGTCTAGTCTTTTCCTACTGCGTTTACTGTCTCACGGGCACCAATCAGTTAGCCTTTTGCCCCATCTGCTGTCCCTTCGCGCTATGTGCCCTGCTCATCTCCATTTTTGTTGCTTAATTACTTGTACGATATCCTTCACCCTGGTCACATGCACATGTACACAAACACGCACTTGAGTCTTTGTCGAGGCAAAATTTCATAAAGTTCAGTTTTCCCATTCTTGGCCGTCAGCGACCAAGTAAATCGATCGGGTATTGCGAGGGAGCAACTTGTATAACATTCCTTAATGTCCGCAGTCAATTACTTGGCGCCACAAACATTACCATAAACACGTATGCAAACACATTTCAAGCCGTATTGTAAATATTGAATTTAAATAAAGTTTTAAAGTTAAAAATGTACACTGTTCATGTTTTTTGAGTTCATCTTCAGACAAAATGCGATACAAACTTGTTTAAAGGAGGACACGTCTGGGAATTGTTTACCATTTCTGTTTGGCCAATTGGCGCAAGAATTTCATTGGAAACAAAAAAATGTTCCTCCGCGTTAGAGTAAAAAAATAGGGAAAGAAAAATATCTCTGTTCTGCAAAAAAATAACTCCTCAGTCGGAATGATTAAGCTAACAAATGCTGCCTTCCTTTTTACTCGAGTTATAAACATCTGAGCCTTTGTAAATAAATACGGCTTTTTATTGGGGGGGGGGTCTTTCTTTTTTCTACATTCCCTTTAGAATATCTGATAGATTTTATTTCAATTTGAACTTCCTGCTTAGTTCTTAGGTTTCTTCAGTTTTTAAGTGGGTCTGGCTGGCTGACTATGTATGTATCGTGCGTACAGGCCGAACCAATGGAGCTAGAAGGTTGAATATTTAAACATTTACTCCTTGTTATGTCTAGAAAAAACGATTTTTTAAACTCCCTAAATAGATTTTTATTTGGGGGTTCCATCTACAATTGGTCCCTTTTTTGTTTTTATTTTTGAAGATTCGAACTTTTAGTGATCACCACCCAACAAAAGGCGGGAGAAGTAACTTATTCATTGATCACCCCTTTTAATTTTTTTTAATTAATCACTCCCAACACGGCATGCTGCCAAAATACATTGATCACGTATAGGTTTCTATTGAGTAACTAACCAGACCTGTCTCCTTTTATTCGTCTAGTTCTATATTTCTTTCTCCGTTTTTGATGGCGTCGTTCCTCTTCTTGTTTCCAAACTTCTGTTTCTTTCTTTCTATTTACTAGTCTTGCGATGCAATGCAAAATGGGGGTTGGAAGATTGTTTTGCGCCAATCTTCACAGCCTGCCTTGACGATCAGTATTCGAGATTTTGGCTTCTTCATGTGATCAAACACTCACCACTGTTTGTAGCGGGAAATAGGCAACGATCTAATGCACTGCCTTATACATCTTTCTTTTCTTCCTTTCTGTTTTTATTCTCTTCCTAAACTGTAACTCTCTTTCTTTCTCTCTTTTCTGTCATTTTTATTTTTTTCTTCTTTCTTTACTTCTAGCGCTTCCTTAAGTCTAATTCTTTTTGCTTGTTTCTTCCTTTCCCTGTAAGCCTTTTTTCTTCCTTCCTTCTTCTGTCGTGTTGTCGGCTATTGTTTAATTTCATTTAATTTCAACTGAGTGGCATTTCCAACTCTCGCTTAATTGCCATCCCAAAATAGAACAATCTTCTTTTGGAAGAATCGCAGTTTCTAGGCAACAATTTACGGGAAAAAAGATAGAGAGAGTGAGAGAAAAATAAAGAAGAAAATAGATGGGTCTTGAAGATTTTTATAGAATTCATTTAATTCCCAATATCCTTCGGTATTTTAATGAAAATGTAAATTAATTGTCTTATCTACTTAGGGTGTGTTGGACTGCCACCAACACACACTAAGTAGATAAGACATTTTAATTTTGTATACTTCATTTCGCTTAATAATGAAATAAATTACATTATATATTAAATATCCGGAAACCGTATGCCAAGGTAGGCAACCGATGTTTCTCCAAAGAAAAATACACTTCATTTCAGTGTAAAATGTATTGATCTTCATATATTTTATAATAATATTATGGGGTCCTCACGACAAATTTGTTTCACACTTATTAGTGAATCTTCAGGTGAGAAATTTCTGCAAATATAAAAACACAGGAAAACAAAGGATATTTTATTGAGATTTCATAAAAGGGAAAAATAAAGTTCCCCCTCGATTTTGACCTCAAAGGTTAAAAAAAAACTTCCCCACGAATTTTGACTCCTAAAAGGGAAAAAAAGAACTTAAGATTTTGACCCCTGAAAAGGAGAAGTAATTCCCCCCGAAATTGACCACTAAAAATGGAAAAAAATCCCCCCCAGTTTAAATCCTTAGAAGGGAAAAAGTTCCCCCGATTTTGAAAAAAGAAAGCGCCAACCCGATTTTGACCTTTTAAAAGGAGGGAAAAAAATCCCCTACTCCGATTTTGACACTTAACCCATAAGAACCCACTGGGATACCGGTGTCACATACAATTTAATTGATCTGCACAGTCTCTTATATAATTTTATATTTTATCCTTGATTTTAACTCATGAAGTGTACTAAGTGACATCTAATGCACATCCTGGTGCAGTCACGTGACTGCGTGCCAATTTGCCTACCCAGAATCCCACATAATGTTCCTTCAAGTAGAAGGGCCTGGGTTCTTATGCGTTAAAAGGAAACCCCCCTCACCGATTCAGACCCATAAATGGTAAGTAAAGGTGCCCCTCTATTTTGACCCCTAAAAGGGAAAACATGTCTCCACTCACTTTTGACCCGTAAAAGAGAATGTTTTCATCTAGATTACCTTTTTTCTCTAACGCACATATAAACATTCTATCTCTCTCGTACATATAAACGTCCTCGCGCCTCCCTCTCTCTCATATATATAACATATATATAACATTCTCTCTCTCTGTCTCATACAACCTGTTTCTCATTTCTAATGTTTTTATTTTAAATATCTTTCTAAATCATAGTTTTCAGACATGGTGAATTCAAAAATACATTTTACCTTTCATAAAAGTAATTAATTTATAGGTATTTCAGTATTTTACAAGGAAATCTCAAGTATACTTTATAAGCTATGGATTGTGGATTTAATTCATGAAGGACACACACACACATACATTGACAATATATATATTATGTATACGCTCCCTCGGCTTAGAGGTAGAGCACTATTGTAGGGAATTAACTATTTACACATAGCTCTCCGGAGTATTTCGAATCGAGCACTTTCGTAAATAGATAAAAAAAACAACATATAGGTTTATATGTGTTTAAAAATGACCTACATACGCCGAGGTGACCTGGAGGGTTGGTAAGAAGTCAGACTGCTGGCCCAGAGGTCCGGTTTCAATCCTAGTTCGAGGCACCAAAGTAGTCAGTAGCCACACTGATGAGTCGTAAGACGACGAAACAGCGCTGTATGTGGATTTGACAATATATATGTGTGTGTGTGTGTGTGTGTGTGTGAAGCTAAGTATTCGGCATTTTACAAGAAAACTTCAAGTATATAGTCCAAAGTCCATGCATTGTGGAATTAACTTTTGATGGCGGCATATACATCGTTAGAAAGAGAATTTTATCAGCTTTCCAACGGTGCATATTCACAATTTGTATCTGTTTGGCTTAAAAAATGCACATGAAGCTAGGTGTTGAGCATTTTACGAGAAAACTTCAAGTACACAATGTCTAATCGATTGTGGAATACAAAAGACAAAAATTAAACGAATAATGCCTAGCTGGCCCAGAGAAAAGGCTGATGGAATCTGACAATAATTACGTACAATAAAAATGTCTGATGCAATACTTACAAATTTCCAATATTAACTATCAAGAATAAAAAAGAATTAAATACAAACAAAGAAAAATATGCGTAGATGAATGCCAATAGAATAAGGAAGAAAAGCTGTGTTTATTTACACGTCATTGAATGAATTTTTACGATGTCGTCTGCTTTTGTAATAAAGTAAGAAATACATAAATAAAAACATGCGTAGATGAAATGCGAAGAGAAAAAAGCACATATCAACATTCTCTTTCTCTCTCCCGTCCATAAAAACGTTTTTTATTCTATAGGAATATTTTGGTATTCTTATAGACGCTTACTACGTCACAACTCTACTGGACATAAAATATGTGTTCAGTTTAACGTTATACTTACAATGTGGATCGGACCCCTGCACTAAAAAGTCAATATCCATGCAAGGAATCAGACCCCGGAGACTCTTAGTTTGGCCGTGATGCTCACTGCAGACATACATAGTCACACACAAAAATAGCGACTTTCGCATAGTATTTTTTATATATATGAGAGACAGAGAGGGGGAGAGATTGAGGTAGTTACGTATTTCCCACTAGCGCCCGAATAAAAACGAAGATTTCGAAAGCTGATTCTCAAGGCAGACACACCCTTCCTATAAGACGGATTATAGAATGCAATCTTCCAGTTCTCATTTGACTCTTTGAAAGATTATGCTGAGCATAGTAAATATTTATGAATAGATAATCGATTGATTTTCTTGCTTCTGTGGATTTTGAATACCTATAAGATTAACAGTTTGTGTCTAGCGGAAGCCAGGAAGGATTTAATGGGGTACTTATGCTTTGAACCGGCGTAAACTGGCCTTTTTTGTATCGGCGGCGTAAACTATCTTCTGACATTTAGGGCTCTGTTCTAGACATATCTTTTGGAATTTCAGTGTCGTAACTATCATCGCGATAATGAAAGGTTTGCTTCTTTCATTTGTTCCGTAATTGACTTGTATAAAATTAGCCCTAACACTAACACTAACCCTAACTGATATCCTTTGTAGTTAAATTTAATAAAATACAGTTTTAAATGTTCAGGTTTTCCGCTTTCATTTGTTCCGTAATTGACTAATATCCTTTGTAGTTAATATTGTTGTTCTTTGTGATAGAAATATTTTACGCCGCTTCAATGTATTAGGTCTACATAGTGACCTAGTTTACGCCGGTTCAATGTATAATTGTGTATATATATATATTTCAACATTTTGGTTAATCTTTCTTGTTTACGCACAAGAGAACGAATGTCCGGATCCAACCAATGGCTCGCGCCCAATTTAATTGGACACTATTTGAACAGTGCAAACAATTACATTACAGTTTTCACGATCTTGAAAATGGCTGAACGTACAATCGAAAGCGCTCGATCAAATATATCATTTGGACAATATCTATATACATTGGAGCCGGACATTTGTTCGCTTGTGCTTAAACAAGAAAGATTAACGAAAAAGTTGAAAAGGTTTTCCTT
>VCCN01005109.1:5764952-5775055 GCA_006491835.1 Architeuthis dux | reverse complement strand
ATATATACTACTTTGCATTACAGTTTCTATAGATGATTATCTTATGAATATACGCTGGACTATAATAACTGTGTACACAAACCTGTTCAACTGAAAATTCTGGCCTGTTTGAATTAAGCGATGGACCACATTAAAACTAATACTTTTGTTTATTTTTCAGTTCTGATGAAGATGGAATGTTTGCCGTAAATGCATGGTATGATGCATATCTAAACACGATGAGTAAGTGGACAAAGGCATTCTATTAGAAATCTATTATTCGCTTTGGTTCAGTGAAACTCCCGACACAGTAAACAGTTTTCATTTTATCATTTACAATATTCAACTATCCAACCATTCACATTTTAAATGTAAAGATTCCAAGAGGAAACTTTTCTTGGCATCTGGTGTAGGGTAATAGTTAGCAAACTGGTCTCGCTTTCCGTAGCGTAGTTTGATCCTCACTAATCCAGACTAAGCCAAGACTAATACATAACTCGATGGGAACGTGGCGTAGAATAATAGTTAGAAGACATGTCTAGTACCAGAATAAGCCAAGACTAATAACTTTAAGCCGCCTCGGTAGTATCACAATCTAAAACTGATTCTGGATAAATCAGCTTATTTTAGATGGTCCAGTATCATTGCTCCCCCCTCCCACACTTTTGCCTTGAGTCTACTTTTGAACCATGTTTCCCTTAGTATCTTATAATGTGTTTATATTTATTTATAAAGGGCCTTGTTATATCTGAACATTGTTTATAAACGACCCAGTAGATCAATGATCGGATTTAAAACGACACTGCGAAATCTAAATGTTAATCTCTACCTTAGCTGCGATAATCTTCTAAGTGTTGGAGGATCTGCCTTTCTTGAATTCAGCAGGTCTTTACCTGGGCTCGAACACTAAACACCATCGCCAATAGAAAGAACATCCTCAGTCATAAAACAGGCCCAATTTCAAGCAACTCTTTAGTCAGACATTGTATATTAAAGCATTAATGTATCTTTACAGCAAATTAGAACCTTTACAAAGAGATAATGACAATGAGATCAATGACAAATGAAAAGAGAAATAATAAATGCTAATAAAAAACACGAAATAACGAAAAAGATAATGCTAATTAAAAGAATGATTAATGATAATGAGAAAGATTTTAAAGCAGAAATAAAAAGTATAACTGGTCTGCTTAGTCATTCAATAGAAACCGCCAATCTATTTTGGCAGCATGCCGTGTTGGGGGTGATCAATTAAAAAAGGGGTGATGAATGAATAAGTTACTATTCACACCTTTTTCAAATTTTCAAAAAGCATGCGGGCACAAACTAGAGATCAATTTAGCATGAACTTACATTGTTAATGGAACCCGCCACTAAAAACCTATTTGGGGTTAGAGTAAAAAAACAAAAAAATGTTTTTTCTATACATAAAAATGAATAAATGTAGCTCCATTGGTGTGGCTTGTAAGCGTGATACATACATACATAGCCAGCCAGACCTACTTGAAAACTGAAGGAACCTATTTTGACAGTTTTTGTGACAGTTTTAGTTGACGGTTTCGAGAGACAGTTGAGACTGAGCCCCCATTATGCTGAAATCGATGTTGGTTTGTGAATATAAAATGAGTTCTTTTAATGAGGAATCACTTATTGTCTTCTTCATTGATTTCTTTTTAAAAATCTTCCACTTGTACTCGAGGTGTCGTGGAGAGGTGGAAACGACGGTAAAGGAATATATAAAAAACAGACGGAATGAATACTCATTCCGTCTGTTTTTTATATTCTCCTTTATTTCACTTGAACAATTTATTATAATTCCGGCTTGCTCGGCCAGTCGAAGCTTCACCAGAGGCCCGTACATTTCGGGAACATGTTCTCTACTCTGTCCGTTGCCCACCACTCATGAAGCTGGATGAGAGGTTGGACTATACCTTATACTATAATTCAGAGTTGTCAATACCCTAGACTGGTTGCTGACCAAGGCTAAAGAGCCCAGTCAGCCCTGCTATTTTACCAATAACTGGGTGGAGAAGAGATAGATTCATGCCTTTCCAAAGGGTATTAGTGCGATTCCATTTTCTGTACCAATCATTAGGCTACCCGCATCACTGATAATCGTTCAAAAACCAGCAGCTCCTAAATTAAGGGATTTTATAAAATATTTTTGTGTTTTTCAGCGATTCCGGCCGGCATAATCCGTAACCCATTTTTCGATATTCAGACACCGATGTAAGTAACACAACTGTTCGATTTTATAATTTGTTTTTCTTTGCCAGTTTTGGCCGAGATGTAATCACTAGAAGATCTTAAAGAAGACCTATAATATTGAAAAATGTTTTATCAGTGACTATGGACCGTGCTGAAGAAAATGAAGATAATTAAAAAGATATTAAGATTTCGTCTAATTAAGTGTGACTTGCAGTTAATTAACCAGTGTTTTACGATTGAATTCCGTTCTGTATAGGCTGAATACCTTCTGTATAGGCTGACTGGATGACAAATTTGCCTTTGATATTCATTAATAAAATGAAAGTTATTGAAACGTTAACATTCCACCCAAATAATCAGGTTAAATTAATAATTTCTGATAAATAGGGTGAACGATTTAAAAGAATAAAAAGTTTCGACTAAATTTCTTTTGAACGCTTTACAGTAATACCTCGGTTAGCGTTCTAGATACGTTCCTAAAATGTAACGCTAAACGAAACAACGCTATGCGAGGTCGTTATAACATAGCATGAATAGAAAATATGCCAGCAATAATTTTGAAATATATGATGTTCGTTGTTGAGCCTCAAAAAGATTTATTGGATTAGTGCTTTGTATCTAATCTGGTAGCTAATAGACTGTCCAATATTGTAATGGTGTTTTTCAAGGATACAAGATTAAAATAAAATAAAAAGATCATAGATAACAGGTTTAATCAAAGTAGTTTCCAAGTGATGGAATCTACTTTTTCCAACATTTAACAAGGTCTTTACTGTAACAATCATTATCCTTAGACTCAATAAACTCCCTAAAATCTTCTTCTGCAGCTGCTTGGTTTTGGAACTGTTTATATTTTATAAACTTGTCAAAATGTGTGGAAAAATGAAAGTCTGTAGGAGAAAGGTCATGGGAATAAGGTGGATGAGGCAAAACTTCGATTCCGAAATCGTTTAATTTCGAAATTGTCACTTTTGACACAGGGTTGAACAGGTCTCATAACGCCGATTTGTCTGGTTCCCGTCAGTTCATTTGAAAACCATATATCCATCTTTTCCCCATTGGACGCAAATTGATAGGCTTGATTTAGTTGTTCCCACTATCCCTGATAGCTTACAAACCGGTGATCGAGTGTCTGCATCTACTGCCTCCCTAAGTGTGTCGTCATCAGGGGATCGCTTTCTTCGCGGAGGTTCGAGATCATTATGCCTCATCTCCTCGCTGAAACCTCTGAAACCAGCGCAGTACCGAACAGGAACTGATCCTTGGCCAAATGCCTGGTTGATTTCCACCAGAATTAGTACAAAATGTGAATAAAAATAATATTAGAAAATATTTGTTTACTGAATTCTGACTTATAAGTAAAGTTAAATAGTGTTCTAATTACCTTCATTTGATCCCAACCAGTTCAGGTTGAAGATGATTTCTGGCAACGTTTTGCAGCAAACAGGGATTCTATTTTCGGCTTCGAATCGCGTAAATTAGCCAGCCTCAACACGGATTGTAAATGTTCATCAGTTAGTCTTGAGCGCAACGCAGATTTATTTATTTTCATTGTCGAGAAAAACTGCTCACAAACGTATGTGCTTCCAAACATGGCCAGAATTTGCAAAGATGAGGCAAACAATTTGGGAAATCTCTCACTTGGAAGAAATCAACACCAACATCTGCACATTTCTGCTTCCGCATGGTATCGCACTGAAGCTCCAATGATATCTGCATATTCTTTCAAGCAATGTGGTTCAACCCTCCCCAATGACTGCAAGGCCGTGAAGTGAGCTAAGTTCCTGCTTGCAAGCTGCTTTGCCCACAACAAATGTTTACACTTGAAAGACATCACGCTGTCGTACATCATTGTTATAACCTGCGTTGAACACTGGAGCTTCAAGTTTAGAACGTTAAGATGGTCAGTCAGATCGGTGAGGAATGCAAGCTTAGAGACAAAGATTGGATCACTTAACTCGTTTTCTTCGTAATTTCTGTTTATTTAACAATCCGCTCTCAAACATTTTCTATGATTTTCGATTTGTGTGTGTTAGTTGTCTGTCATCTCAGGTACACCCTCCACGCCAATATGAGTTGTCAAATCTATCCCTTCTCACGTTATGAACAAAAAACATTCCTCATGTTCTGTTGTGTGAGTTAGTTATCTATCATCTCAGTCACCCCTCCACCACAAGCTTTGAAACAAGCCGACATAATCATATGTGTCTGAGCCTGCATTTCGGATTTCACTAACGTTCTTATTAAGAATGTTTTTTAAATGTATATAAAATTGGATACATATTTCTACTTTTCAGCTTTTGATCTTGAAGTGAAAGCAACAGAAATATTAGTATATTCTACCCTTCCCTGGAGGGAAACTTGGCCAGACCCTGGTTGATCTTAACAGTGATTGACTGCCTGTTTGCATTAGGTTGGCAGGTCAAACTTAATACTGCTGCTGCTGCAAAGGTATAGAAGGGGCTAGGGACAAATTACCAAGTTTTAGGAAAATATTGGTCACAAAAATGGTTCTGCCGCGGTCCATAGAAAAGTAGTTTGCGGGTCGCATGCGGCCCGCGGGCCGCGTGTTTGAGACCCCTGTTTTAGTCCATGCTGCTGTTATAGGCTCATAACCAGTGTTACAAATTTAGCGCGTTTCGCGCTAGATTTAGCGCGTTTCTTGTTTTGGCATTGCAGAAAGCGCTAAATTAGCGCGTTTTCGCCTAAAACATTTTGGTCATTTTTGTCCATCTTCTGGCTGTCCTTGACCATTTTAGCGTCTTTTTGGTGGTTTTTGGCCATTTTTGGCAATTAAAAAAAAATTAGCGCTTTTTGGCAGTCAAACTAGCGCGAAAATATTTTTTTGAGTTGGCAACACTGCTCATAACCCCTACCTGTAAAAAGAAGGGCAATAGTAAAATGTGAAAACTTGTCAATGAACATCTGCTCTATGTCAAATGACATGTTATACTGTATTTGTATCAGGCAAATTGCTTTGTTTGTTGACGAGTGTCAAGGTGAGAAAAAAAACGCATTTACTTTCTGAACAACATAATACTTCCCGGGACTTGTGATATATCACTAAGTGTCGATATATATCGCTGCATGATACATTATTGTGAATGTGTTTATTCTCATACACATGAAACATTGTTCAATGTGTGCAGTATACAGTTATTTCTGAGACTGTCCATGATGCTGTCTTTTATCCTTATTTATTTCGGAAATTTAACATTACTAAATTTATTACAAACATATTTTAAAAAGAGCGCTATAGTGAATCAGCGCTAAACGGGGTAGTGGTGAGCGGGGTATTATATTAATTTACATATAAATGACTCTTCCCCTTCACATATAGAGTGTGTCCCATAAGAATGTCCTTTATACATATTGTAAGGGGAGTAACTTTGTATTGACTCGACTGAGAGATGTATTGAGTTTTGAGGATTTTTTTACACCTCTTACAATGGGTAGAAAGGACATTCTTGCGGTTGCATCTTTTAATTTCCTTTTGTAGATATCAATACACTTTAGTTTGGTATATCTTTTGTTTCTGACACAGACCTTATCACTAACTTGACAATCAATTAATCTTAAAATTGGAACAGAAACTTAGCCTGAATTCTGTTAGCAGTATTCATCATCATGATATGGACCATGATGATGATGATCATCCTTTAAACGTCCGCCGTTGGACATACACCTTTTACATTATTGGTTATTGGCGTTTCCTTGTAGTCAAGGATGTTTCAAGGCTTCTTTGAAACCCTTGGCCATTTGCTATACTAGTGAATTTGATTAGTGTAGAGCAATATATCCTAAACTACTGCCCCTTTTTAGAGCATATATTTAATGCACATTTCTTTTCAGTTTCAATTATTTAAATAAGTTAATAGATATTCTATAAATCAGGAAGACGGAACATATTTTAACTTCAAACAGCTCTATTGTAAACTTATCTTTTCAGACATTCGATTCTATGAGTTGGAGGTATCGATTTGTATCCTTTACCCCTTGTTACTAACGCCCCCTACCACCCCTTTTCCCCCACCGCCCGAGCCCCGTGAATCTTTCTGCGCCCCAAGGGGTGGGGGGTAGCTATCACTTTCTGAATCACCAATGTAGAGAAATAGTCACAAATTCGATGCTCCCAGTACTGAAAAGCCCCCGAAGACGTCAAAGATGACCACAACAGACTGTAGTACTGGCATCTCTATGCAATCGGATTTGCTTCTATCGTCTCACATTTATAGTAGTCGGGTAGAAGTTGCTGGAATTACGTTAAGTACGTAGTCGGGTACACATAACTTTTGCCGGATATGATAGTTTAGAGGGTGCAGTTCCAGATTCTAGGTGCCACTTTCTGAACCTTGAGAATTGTTTTAGTGACTTCATTAGCCGCGCCACCTTTCCCCCACATAAGACCTACTGAAAATGTATTTGTAGGGTATCAAATGAAAGCTATTCTTATTTGAGAATCAACTATGACTATAAAATGGTGTATAAGTTAGATGTTGCATCCTGATAGGTCATTAGAAGGTCAAATGTGAAGTTGCGTATGACTGAAACAGTAAGCAACTGTCTTGTTAATGATATAAGTATGACAGATTTAGGTTCTTCATAAGAATATCATGACTGGTCTCAAAATAATCCTGTTTTCCTACAGAATACAAGAATATGATCAGAAGATTAATTCGCATGTAGGTCGGTTTTAAGGTAAAATGAGACCTAATAACCTTGTAACGTAAACCACATGCTCTTTTCTAATAATGGAATGCTTCCTTCAAGTATTTCCTTAACATATGGTCAAATACGACACATACATGTAACTTTCTGTACATGTGCATGAATGCAAAGATAACATTCGAAAGACTCTTGTTTGTTTCGAATTCAGTAGTGGAATGGTTTCTGGGATTGCATTAAGTTATTGTATTGCAGTTTGATTGGATGGGTTTAAAGCAGATCTGAGTAACAAGTCGTAGCCAGCAACACTTCTTTTATGGGTGAGGATTAGATTATTTTCTTGATTCTTGATAATATTTACTTTTCATATTTCGAAGCCTTTCTGGTAATTCATTTAGTACTAGCTGATTTATAGCAACATGAAAAATAGTCACCCTTGTCAGTGAATTTAACTCACAATTTCGGTAAATATTGTTTTCTTGGATTCTTTTAATAATCTAATCATCCCTGTTCATGTTAATAAGAAAATTGCACCGAATTTACTACTACAATTTGTTGCTTGCTGATGCAAGTCTGTGCCAACATGTTCTATGACTACTTGCAGATGTCAGTCAGACGGGTTGCCATGCTCTAACTATTGTTGGTATAAAGGAACAATGTGCTAATGAAAATACCAAGAGAGATACATCTTTAGTGGAAACCGATGAGGATAATGATGAGGACGGGGCAGCAATCTCGCATAATTCATATGAATAAGATATACAATTGTACGACTTACATTCATTTTCGAACTTATTTGGACGTCTACTGATTCTTATTCTTATATTTGGTTTCTATACGGAAAGAGCTTTAATTTGATACCCAACATGATATGTTTTATCTGTACATTTCTAGTAGATGTGTACCCTACTTCACAGTTATCCTGAGGTTCTACTGGACTATATAACGGCTCTATAACGTTGAACTTATTGAAAATAAACCTTGAACTTGAATGATAAACTCAGCCTATATTCTATTAGACATTCAGGATCGTTTGACATTTAATTTACATTGTAGTTTTCATTTGTCATAACAGAAATATCTATTATTTTTTAGGGCTTTGAATTTTGGCAGTTTGGGCACAATTGTTGGACATGAGCTGATGCATGCATACGACGATGAAGGTCAGTCTTGTCTTTAATCATTGATCAAATGAAACTAACGTAACGACGTAATAGGCTTCAAAATAAACATTACGTACCGTATATAAGACGATCTCGTGTATAGGTCAACCATTGATTTATGGACACGAAATCATTAATTTATGGTATGCTTTGTTGAAGCCAAGTGTTATTCCTAGTCCTTCCCATTATGTTTGAATTTCAACCTTACAAAATTATTAATCATGTATAGGTCGACTGCCAATTTTTGTCTGAAAATTTGGTATTCAAAACTCGACTTATACACGAGCATATACGGAATATACTTATATATAAGAATTATATAGAAAAGTGATATTCATGTAGGTATTTTACATCTACCTCCAAAAATGATATCTTACAATTATACTTGATTCGCATTGAATAAGAGTTTCACTAGGAGTGGTTTTGTAAAAAGTGTTTGTGAAAATGTTATACAAACATGGATTTGTTTCATATGCGAACATCTTCCTAATCCTTCAGTAAACTACCTACATTTCTTTTCTCCTTTCTTTCTCTCTCTTCCTACCCTCTTATTAAACTACCCGATTCTCTTTTCTGCCTTCTCTATTCCTACCCTTTTATTAAACTACCTAAGCTTTCTATTATGTTATTATTGAAAGCGTAGCATTAGTCAGTTGAGTTCGGCAGAAGATCAAATGGTGGTAGGAAGATTGTGTTGCGCCAATCTTCCAAGAAGGAAGAATTAGTATTTGAAATCCTGTGCTCAGACACTGATAAGTGGAACCGGTGGGAAATAACCATTAACTGCCACAAGCAAGGCTGCCACATTTGGTACATTAGTACCAAATTTGTAACTTTTGGTACATTTGCTAAAAACTGTGGCCGCCTTGGGCCTATGTCCCCTTTCCTTGTTATTAATGATGCCATCCACGAATAACCGGGGTCACGAGAAGACGAAATATTATGCGAGATCATACGAGAAGGCCCAGCCACAGGAAACATGAATGGTTTAACACAACCCTATTCCAACCATGATGTTTTCAATGTTATTTCATGTTAAAAGTTTCATGAAAAAAAAAGGTTCGAATCGAATCGATTGAAGTGAGTTCTTTGAAAGACCGGAGCGCCATCTTGTCGATTAACTCAGTCCGTTCTCCTTCGAATTCTTCAAACTGACAACTTGTCTATCCTATATGCATTCTAATGGAGACATTCTATGGGAAAGTATCCTTCATCATCCCATGTCAAATCAGACCAGGTTATAATGCGCCCTGGTCACATACAGTTTGTACGAAGAACGACAGTCACTTCTACAATTGTGAAATGTTTCTAAAAGGTTAGGTGTTATTGGAAAGACCCCGACGCCATTGCTGTCAGAGAGTCTGTCAGAGAATCTGAATCACGACTAATACATGTCCTGGCTTATAATTCTCCGGTCTTAGTTCGAGCCAAAGAAGGTGCATTTGTAGCAAGAGATTATAGATGAAGCATTACCATTATTATTCTATAAATTATTCAGTGTCCGCTCGGATACTGTAACAGTTAACACGTCTGCCTCACACGGTTTGATCAAGTGCGGAAAACTCTTCATTAGACCAAATTTCGCTGTGCACTCAGCAGCTAATTGAGTACACTAAGCGGTGTGATTAGGATGGAGGTATCTCTTCGGTGCATGCTGCCAAGGGGGTGGTTATAAAACAGCTCGTAGGAATACATTCCTAGTCTCGACCAGACTAGAAATCCGCAAGGATCACTAAGCTGACGTATACAAAGGAAACTGGGACCTCGTCACCGGCCGTTTATACAATGTTGTCTCTCAAGAGACGGACGCTTCACCATAGATTATTAGAGTAGTATATTTCTTGTTTTTACCACGTTCTTCCCGGCCTTGCTCAGGTACATGTTGCATGAAGAAATCATTGTATATAATTCAGTATATGTAAGGATAATTTAAAACCAAATTATTTGTTAATACAGTCGAAAAATCTATCCTGAAAGAAAATAAAAGTTGAAGAAGTAGGAGGAAAACTATGGACAAGACGACACACTCACATATGTTGCAAGTAACATAGTTTTCTTCCCGTCTGTCTGTTTATGTTTATATGCTTT
>VCCN01005109.1:5288867-5299762 GCA_006491835.1 Architeuthis dux | reverse complement strand
AATAAAACTTCCACTGAAGTGTTTTAATTCATGAAAAACTAAATAATTAAAGACAAAAAGGAAACAAGCAGGCGCGAGAGATAATCCAGAATAATCACCAGGTGTTCATTAAACAAATTCAATTATGAACAGCAAGAAAAGAAGCAAAAAGGAGAGAAAAGCCATCTCTCAGATTGCCTTAATTAATGACGGCAACAAACAAAATAATTAAATAGATAAGTAAATAAATAAATAAATAAAACAAGCAACAAATTCAAATAGGAACATTGAACAAAAGGAATTATTTAGGTCCGATTTTAAAACTTTATCAGTTGAGAATTTAGAACTAAAACACCTCTTTCAAAGAATTCAAATTAGTTTTAAAGTTTTGATTCAAGGAACGTAGCAACAAAAGCATTTAAATGGTAAGAAATTCTAGATAACCTCAGGCTTAAACTAATAACAGCGTTTATTTATTTAAAAAAAAATGTTTGTGAAAAGTCATGTGCATGGCTAACTTTAACGTTGAGAGAGACACTTTATTATAGAAGTTAAGATCCGGCCAGTAAAGGTAGGATTAGTAACTCATCATAAAACAGCTCTCTAGATTAGAGATTAATGTCTCTTTGACATACATGTATAAGCCAATTAAAAGAAATTAATTAGTTATCTATTTACTTAGTTATAAAACTTTAGTGGCTAAGAGAGCAATAGTCAGCTAAATATTTTAATATATATAAAGCAAAGTACCCAAGATGGTCATGGCTGGCGTGATCAAAGGACGTACACAGCGTTCAAAAAGTATCCAATACATTCAAAATTGACTGAATCTGGGCCAGAGATTAAAAAATGAAAAAAATATTGAAACAAGATCGAACTTTGAAAAGATATGTACAAATATCAGAAACCTTTGGTCCAAATTCTGTCAATTTTGAAGGAATGTAAGCATCTTAAAAGACATCTTTTGAAATGTATCGGATACATTTTGCACACACAGTATCTCTCATATTTGTCAATATGACGTGCTTGAAAGTAAATAAGACACATCGCCATGCGCTGATAGGGATTTAGCCAGGTATCGCATATATAAATGTAATAAGGATTCGAGATCAACGCTTCGGGGCTGCGGCGCTGATGAGAGTTGTCACACGATTGTCACACGAAATAATGGAGATGTCTTACTGCTTTAGTTTTCTTCTCTCTCCATTTTACATTAAAAAAAAAGAAAGCCTGCTATCATCCACAGAACAGTGTGTTGTGTTTTTAAAAAAATCATGCACCTATGGGTGCTACCATGATAGAAGATTACTTGCCAACACGTCAATATTGCATCGGAGTTGTTATATATCAAGAGGAATCAAGAGCGAAAATATTATTTTTTAGGACAAATTGGTTTATATTACATTTGGTGCCATAACACATTTCTATTACAGGAGTCTCGGAAAACATTCGCTAGTGTAGTGAGTTTTATTGTCACATAATATTCCATGATTGTGCACTTAGCTCAATGCTAAGATAAGATCAGACACAGTTAATAGTTTTACTGTAAGATAATTAAACCACTTTGATCTATTTATTCTCTTTGATGGCTCCATATGGATTCTATATTGTCCCGATTAATTATCATCACGAAATCCGACATGGTTGGAATGTTCATGGATCGATATTAATTTTTGATATTACAGTACGAGCCGAATATATTCACATAGTTTAGAGTTCTTGCGATTGTGTCAAGGCATTAAGGACACTTATCGATAATGCAAACGCTTAGATTGTCCGTAATGTTGCTTTGAAAGCCATTATCATAGTTCTTGCTGACTATGGCGTCGGGATTGAGCCGTTTGTTTCTTTCTCTGATTGTTACTTCCCAGGCGAGGAATACTAGTAATAAATAAAATAATAAATAAAAGTAAAAAGTTAAAAGGGCTCAGTTGGTAAGAAGACAACAAAGGAATAAAATATCTTCAACTCAGAAAACACCCAGAAAATGCATCCCAGTTTTATCGGGTATTTATCTTTAAAAACTATAGCACATAAAAAGGAAAAACATAACATTATCCCCAGCTTGCCTTAATTAATGACAACAAGAAACAAATAAATAACAGTTTTAAAAAATAAATAAAAATGAAAAGAATAACCGAACAGATCGATGACGAATAAGCCATAGAACGAAACGAATTATTTTTAAAAATGGCATTATAATCTTAAAACAAAGATTTCAGTCGAAGACTTAGAATTAAATGCCGTCTTTCGGAAACTTTACATTAGGTTTAAAGTTTTGTTTCAAAGAACGTGGCCACAAAACCATTTAGATGGTAAGAAATTCTATATTACCTCGGTATTAAACTAATAACAGTAAATGCTGTTATTAGTTTAATACCGAGTTTAATACGTTATTCATGTGACAAAATACGTGTGCATTGAAAGAGACACTTTGTTATAAAAGTTCAGATCAACCCGTCATAAAATAACCTTTCTAGATGAAAGAGTAATTTCATTCGGCATGAATGTTAAAGCTAATTAAAAGAAATAGTTATCTATGTAATTATTCATGTTTGGTGGTTATGTTTTTTTTCATGGACTTATGAATGCGACCGCGGCAGAAGATCACTTACTAACACGTTACGATTTCACCAGAGATGTTACTTATCTGATCGGGGAATTAAGCTCAAAATATATTTTTTTTATTTCAAATTGGTTTATATTACATTTGGTGCCAAATGTTTACGAGAGTGGTCTCGGAAAACATTCTCTATTGTAGTGAGTTTGATCATCACATGATATTCTATTATTGTGCACTTAGTTGAGTGCACTTTCTTAAGATCAGACACCGTTAATGGTTTTAATGTAAAATAATTAAACTACTTGGGTCCATTTATTCTCTTCATATGGATTGTAATGTTGTCCTGATTAAGTATCATCATGAAATCCGATGTGGTTGGAATGTTCATGAATCGATATGTATATTTGATATTACAGTACGGACAGGATATATTAGTTTAGAGTTCTTGCGGTAGCTTTGCTCGATTTTCTTTGATTGGTAATCACCATTCATTTCATCAAAGAATTTTAGTGGATTCCATACTTTGAAGTGGAGATTGATTATTTTCCTCTTCCCAAGGCAGGAATACATAAAAGAGATAAAAGGTCTCAGTCGGTAAGAAGACAACGAAGAAACAAAATCTCTTTAACCCAGAAACACTTTTCTTTTTTATAACCTCGCAAAGGGATGTCTACTTAGAACAGTTTGGAATTCCTCCCTCTTACATCACAGAGAATTCGGTAATGAAATCGTCTCACGTCTCGTTTTCAAGTGCAATGCTTTTTCTTGCTTACTTCTGAATTTACTATGGTAAAAGATTTGTTTATATCTATCACAGTCTATTCGCATCTCTCTCATCCTTTTGAGGATTAGTTGACTATTTTAGTCACTTCATAAAACGAACAAATGAACAAAACGAATTATTTTTAAAAACATCTCAGGCAGAATAATTTTAAAACAATATCGTCATTTGAAAATATAGAATTAAATCCCGTCTTTCAAAGATTTTAAATTAGGTTTAAGAGACGCTGCAAACCCACACTGGCCATACGATTTGAAATAATGAAGCTTGTCGCTTCTTCAGTTTCTCTTTCTCCCTCCATTCTACGCCCGAATAAAACGATCCCGGCTATCAACCCAAAAAACAGTGTTTTATTTTCATGAATCTATGAATGCTATCGTGACAGAATATCACTTGCCAACACGTCAAGATTTCACCAGAGATGTTATTAATCTGATAGAGGAAGTAAGCGCGAAATATGTTTTATTGCAAATTGGTTTATATGACATTTGGTGCCATGACAAATTTCTATTAGAGTAGAGAACATTCGCTTGTGTAGTGAGTTTGATTATCACATGAAATTCCATTATTGTGCACTTTGTTAGACACAGTTAATGATAATTAAACCGCGTGGGTCTATCTATTCTCTCTGATGGCTTCATATGGGATGTATATTTTCCCGATTAAGTATCATCACGAAATCCGATATAGTTGGAATTTTCATGAATCGATATCTATCTTTGATATTACAACACGAACAGGAAATATTCACAGTGTTTAGAGTTATTGTGTCACGGCATTTAAGGACGCCTAGCAATTAAAATGTCCGTAATGTTGCTTAGAAAGCTTCACCCGGTTTCCTTGAAATGGTAATGGCAAGCCGTTTATTTTATCATAGGTCTTGTTGACTATGGAGTCGGGATTGAGATATTTGCTTCTTTCTCTGATTTCTACTTCCCAGGCGAGGAATAATAGTAATAAAGAAAAGAAAATTAAAATAAAGAGTTAAAATGGCTCAGTCGGTAAGAAAACAACAAAGGAACAACATCTCTTCAACCCAGAAACACTTGTCTTTTTTATAACCTTTTATAACGTGTCTATTTAGAATGGTTCGAAATTCGTTCCTCTTACATCACAAAGAAGTCGGTAATGAAATCGTCCCTCATCTCGTTTTCAAGTGGAATGTTTTTTCTTGATTACTTTTGAATTCACTCTATGGTAGAGGGTATGTTCTATTCTCACTTATCCCAACATTTTGATGACTAGTTAAATGTTTTAGTCAATTCATATCTATATATCTATCTATCTATCTATCCATCGATCAATTTTTTATTCATGTCTATCGATTTATACACTGATCTAGCTTAGGCTGTTTTTATCTATCTATCTGTCTATCTTGGCCTGTTTATATAGAGTTATCGATGTAACAAGTATCTCTCAAAAATATGCTTTTAGATGTTAAATGATATTAGTATCACTGGATTTGAGAAATACTCACCAGATGTTTGTTAAAGAAATTCAGTTATAAACAATAAGAGAAAAATGCATCCTAGTTTTATCGGCTATTTTCCTTTACAAAAACTATAGCACATAAAAAGGAAAATCATAACATTTTCCTCAGCTTGCCTTAATTAATGACAGCAAGAAACAAATAAATGAAAAAATAAATAAGTAAAAATGAAAAGAAAACCGAACAGGTCGATGACGAATAAGCCATAGAACAAAACGAATTATTTAAAAAGATATCTGTGGCAGAATAATCTTAAAACAATTATTTCAGTTGAAGATTTAGAATTAAATGCTGTCTTTCAGAGACTTTAAATTAGGTTTAAAGTTTTGTTTCAAGAAACGTGGCCACAAAACCATTTAAATGGTAATAAATTATACATTACCCCAGGCTTAAACTCACAACAGCGTTTGATTCATGTGAGAAAATACGTGTGCATGCCTAACGTTGATATTAAAAGAGACACTTTGTTATAAAAGCTCAGATCCAGACAGTAAAGAAAGGATTTGTATCTCCTTATAGAAATAACATGTCTAGATGAAAGAGTGAATTAATTTTGGAATAAATGTTTAAGCTAATTAAAAGAGATTTCATGAATCTATGAGTGCTACCTATCTCTCTGCATTTTACGTTTGAATAAAGAACAGTGTGTTGTGTTTTGTTTGCTTCATGAACCTATGAGTGCTACCGTGACAGAAGATCACTTGCCAACACGTCAAGATTGCATAGGGGTGTTTACTTATCCGATAGAGGAATTAAGCGCAAAATACATGTTTTTATTGCAAATTGGTTTATATTACATTTGGTGCCATGACAAATGTTTATTCGCTGGTGCAATGAGTTTGATTATCACATGATATTCCATTATTATACACTTTGTTGAGTGAACCTTGTTAAGATCAGACACCGTTAATGGTTTTAATGTAAAATAATTAAACTACTTGGGTCCATTTATTCTCTTTGATGGCTTCATATGGAGTGTATATGGTCTCGATTATGTATCATCACGAAATCCGATATGGTTGGAATGTTCATGAATCGATATGTATATTTGATATTACATTACGGACAGGATATATTCACACAGTTTAGTTTTTGCAACAGCTTTTTCTGATTGGTAATCGCCATTCATTTTATGAAAGTGTTTTAGTGGATTTCATACTTTGAAGTGTAGATTGATTCTTTTCCTTTTCCCCCCGATTATCTCTTCCCAAGGCAGGAATAAATAAGAAAGATAAAAGGTCTCAGTCCGTAAGAAGACAACGAAGAAACAAAATCTCTTTAACCCAGAAACACTTTTCTTTTTTATAACCTCGCAAAGGGATGTCTACTTAGAACAGTTTGGAATTCCTCCCTCTTACATCACAGAGAATTCGGTAATGAAATCGTCTCACGTCTCGTTTTCAAGTGCAATGCTTTTTCTTGCTTACTTCTGAATTCACTATGGTAGAAGATTTGTTTATATCTATCACAGTCTATTCGCATCTCTCTCATCCTTTTGTGGAGTAGTTGACTATTTTAGTCACTTCATAAAACGAACAAATAAACAAAACGAATTATTTAAAAAGAATATCTGGCAGAATGATTTTAAAACAATGTCATCATTTAAAAATCTAGAATTAAATCCGGTCTTTCAAAGATTTTAAATTAGGTTTAAAGTTTCGATTCAAGGTAAGTGGGATTAAACTAATAACTAATAATCATGTAACAAAATAAAAATAACAAGTCTAGATAAAAGATTAATTTCATTTTGGAATAAATGTTTAAGCCAATTAAAAGAAATGAATTAGTTATCTATTTAATTATTCATGTTTAGTGGTTAAGAGAGCAGTGGTCAGCTACTTATATAATGAGCAGTGTATTTTTTTCTGTTTTTCTGTTCACAACAATTGACACCTTTGTTTAAAAGTAACCATTTTGCTGATAAAAATATTTCCTACACGTCATTTGAAACAATGGACATTTCGACTAAAACAATTTCAGTACTTTCTTTTGTAAAAATAAATAATCTCAGAGAAATTCAAATAAATCCGTACATATGTTCACTCTGATTTACTAGTTGCAATATATTTAGTAACCTGGCCGAAAACGGTCATGCCTGGCGAGATAAATGTACATATCTCTGATATTTGTTAATATGGCCTGATTGAAAGTAGACAAAACACGTCGCCAGGAGCTAATACGGATTTGTCCCGGGAATGCATAAATAAATGCGACCAGAAAAGATTCACGATCAGCGTTTCGGGGCAGAGACGCTGCAAACCCACACTTGCCATACGATTTGAAATAAGGAAGCTTTGTCGCTTCTTCAGTTTCTCTTTCTCCCTCCATTCTACACCCGAATAAAACGATCCCGGCTATCAACCCAAAAAACAGTGTTTTATTTTCATGAATCTATGAATGCTATCGTGACAGAATATCACTTTCCAACACGTCAAGATTTCACCAGAGATGTTATTAATCTGATAGAGGAATTAAGCGCGAAATACGTTTTTATTGCAAATTGCTTTATATGACATTTGGTGCCATGACAAATTTCTATTAGAGTAGAGAACATTCGCTTGTGTAGTGAGTTTGATTATCGCATGAAATTCCATTATTGTGCACTTTGTTAGACACAGTTAATGGTTGCACTGCAAGATAATTAAACCGCGTGGGTCTATTTATTCTCTCTGATGGCTTCATATGGGATGTATATTGTCCCGATTAAGTATCATCACGAAATCCGATATGGTTGGAATTTTCATGAATCGATATCTATCTTTGATATTACAACACGAAGAGGAAATATTGACAGTGTTTAGAGTTATTGTGTCAAGGCATTTAAGTACGCCTATCAAAGGTGCGAACGCTTAGAATGTCCGTAATCTTGCTTAGAAAGCTTCGCCTGATTTCCTTGAAATGGTAATGGCAAGCCGTTCATCTCATCATAGGTCTTGCTGACTATGAAGTCTGGATTGAGACATTTGCTTCTTTCTTTGATGTTTACTTCCCAGGCGAGGAATAATAGTAATAAATAAAATTAAATTAAAATAAAGAGTTAAAATGGCTCAGTCGGTAAGAAAACAACAAAGGATCACAATCTCTTTAACCCTGCAGCATGTGGCTTTTTTTATAACTTCGTAATTTAGAATAGTTCGAAATTCGTTCCTCTTATACCACAGAGAATAATGAAATCGTCTCGTATCTCGTTTCCTGCCATACTGAGAAAGGCCTCCATTTCTCAGCACTAACACGTTTATATTCTTTAATCTATATATATGTAGAAGTCAAAAAACATGACAGACCGAGTAACAGAATTTCGGATACGAGAGCCGGGACTACACAATACACTGTTTTTTGGGTTGATAGCCGGGTTCGTTTTATTCGGGCGTAGAATGGAGGGAGAAATAGAAACTGAAGAAGCGACAAAGCTTCATTATTTCAAATCGTATGGCAAGTGTGGGTTTGCAGCGTCTCTGCCCCTAAAAGCTGATCGTGAATCTTTTCTGGTCGCATTTATTTATGCATTCCCGGGACAAATCCGTATTAGCTCCTGGCGACGTGTTTTGTCTACTTTCAATCAGGCCATATTAACAAATATCAGAGATATGTACATTGATCTCGCAAGGCATGACCGTATTCGGCCAGGTTACTAAATATATTGCAACTAGTAAATCAGAGTGAACATATGTACGGATATATTTGAATTTCTCTGAGATTATTTTCTTTTAGAAAATAAAGTATTGACATCGTTTTAGACGAACAGTCCATTGTTTCAAATTAGGTGGAAGAAATATGTTCATCAGCAAAATATTATATAAGTAGATGTCTTGCTGACTATTGCTATCTTAACAACCAACCATGACTAATTAAATAGATAACCAATTAATTTCTTTTATTTAGCTTAAACATTTATTCCAAATTGAAATTAATCTTTCATCTAGACATGTTAGTTTCATGACGATTTGATAATCCTTCCTTTACTATAGGGATGTTAGCTTTTATACCAACGCGTCTCTTTCAATATCAACATTAGGCATGCACACGTATTTTGCTGCTGTTATTAGTTTAGGCCCGAGGTAATCTATAATTTCTTACCATTTAAATCATTTTGTGACCACGTTCCTTGAAACAAAACTTTAAACCTAATTTAAAGTCTCTGAAAGACGGGATTCAATTCTATATTTTCAACTGATAACATTGTTTTAAAATTATTCTGCCATAGATATTTCTTTAAATAATTCGTTTTGTTCTATGGCGTATTCGTCTTTTCCGGGTGTTTGTTTTCATTTGTACTTATTTATTTATTTATTTGTTTCTCATTAATTACGGCAAGCCGAGGATAATGTTGTTTTTCCTTTGTATGAGCTATAGTTTTTTTTAAGAAAAATAGACGATAAAACTGGAATGGCTTTTTCTCTTACTGTTTATAACTGGATTTGTTTAACAAACATATGGTGAGTATTTCTCCAATCCAGTAATACTAATATCATTTAACATCTAAAATGATATATTTGAGAGATACTTGTTACCTCGATAACTCGATATAAACAGGACAGACAGACAGATAGATAGATAGATAGATAGATAGATAGATAGATAGAAACAGGCCAAGCTAGATCAGTGTATAAATCGATAGACATGAACAAACATAAATCGATGGATAGATATGAATTGACTAAACTAGTTAAATAGTCATCAAAAGAATGAGGTAGGTGTGATTAGACTGTGATAGATATAAACATATTTACTACCATATTGTGAATTCAAATGCAAAGAAGAAAAAGATCTTAAAAACGAAATGAGAGACGATTTCATTACTAGAATACCTGTGATGTAAGAGGCACACATTTCGAACTATTCTAAATAAACAACCCTTTGTGTGGTTATAAAAAGTGGGTTAAAGAGACGTTGTTTCTTTGTTGTATTCTTATCGGCTGAGACCTTTTATATTTTTTCTTCCTGTCCCGAGGACAATCAGCGAATGAAGGAAATGGATCGATCGCCACTTGAGAGTCGGAAATCTGACAATCCCTTTGATAAAATGAATGGCGGTTACCATTTCAAGGAAATCGGCTAAAGCCCTCAAAGGAAGATTACAGGGATTCAAAGCGTTCACGCCATCAATCAGCGTCTTAAACGCTTTGGTACAAATGCAAGAACTCTAAGTTCTGTGAATATATCCTGTTCTTACTGTAATATCAAAGATACATATCGATTCATGAAAATTCCAGCCACTTCGGATTTCCCGATGACACATAATCGAGACCATATACACACCATATGAAGCCATCAAAGAGTATGAAAGTGTATTAATTATCGTACACCGCAACCATTAACTGTGTCTGATCTTAACTGAGTGCACTCAACTAAGCGCACAATGACGGAATATCACGTGATAATCAAACACGACCATGGCACCAAATGTAATAATATAAGCCAATTTGCAATAAAAACATACGATTTGCGCTTAAATCCTGTATCAGTGCAATCTTGACGTGTTGGCGAGTGAACTTCTGGCCTCGGTAGCACTCATAGATTCATGAAAAAAGGCACTAGTGCTGGCCGAATTAATATCTGATAAGGTTCAAATCAGCCCTATTTACACCTAGTGCGAACTCGAACTCGGACAACAAAAAATAGACAATTCAGAGACATGGTTATTACTAAGGTCCAAACACATCTTGACACTCTTTCAGGACAAAAACTGCAAACAAAAAGCGAAAAGATGTTGAGAAAACAGATTATATATTTTCATATATGAACTAGATATCGACTGTTTGTCCTGTAATAAGCTACGGGAGAAGTGAGTATTTATTTCTGAATTCCTCGGTTCAGAATTCTATTGAAAAATGTGTTCATTTGTCTCTGTATGTTCTTTACTTCACAAGATATGCGATTTTCTATTTTTTGGTGTCCGAGTTCGGGTTCGCACTAGGTGTAATATAGGGCTGAACCCTATCGGACATTATTTCAGCCTGTTACAAGGCAGAATCATAACATAGATCTTCAATGATTAAGAAAGAACAGATTACAGGAAAAAACAATCAATATCTAGTTTTTATATATATATATATTGTCAAATACACATACAGCGCCGTTTC
>VCCN01005109.1:5245971-5256526 GCA_006491835.1 Architeuthis dux | reverse complement strand
TGTATAATAATGATAATTCCTCATCTCAGATATTCAGACAGAGATTAAGCATGGTTAGATTATTATCTATGGCTAGGATCAATCGTGTCAATACACTCTTCATTATACTATTATTTAATTACTAGTTTTACTCTATCTTATTATTGTTGCTTTTTATTACAACACCTGTCAATACTGATATGGTTAACGACGTAATGCAAAACTTATTTGACCAAAAGTATTTTTGAAAAATTATCGAAACCCTTGGTACATAATTAATTGTGAACTTATAAAGAATTTAATATACTCTTGGTAAATAGCGTTTTTGACACTACAAATAAGGTGTAGAAGTTATTACTTTGTTCCTGTCAAGGTTGAGTATGCGGGAAGCAGCTTTTTACTGTTACTTTCTGGGTAGGTGGGAGCAGTACTTCGCCAAAATTCTCATAAGCTAATGTCTTCCCTGTTACCCATCGTATTGTCCACCGAGGCATGCCACAGACGAGACCTCTCTTCTTTTTTAAAAGATAATTTGCAATGGGACCGAACTGCAAGAAAGGTGTATTCTTAGCTTTCCCAAGGGCAATTTATCGAAATGAACATAAACAATGCACAGCCGGAATTTGAACTCGGTTCGCCGATTCTTTTATCTGTACTGATAAACGTTACGCCTCCTGTTTACGTCATTTATTTACCAAGCTTTGCTTCATCTGACACAAAGCCACAATGTTACTAAGCGGTCATCCATCTAAGTATGAACCTGGTTTGATGCTTCTTAAATTCAGTGATTAGAAGAGAACCAATGATTTCGGCGAGAAGTGCGTGGCTTGAGAGTAAGTCACTTCACCATATACTCATCTAAAGAACATCCATATTTTTTAGATATATCAAGCAGCAAGTTCCACCATGCAAATAGCTTCTTCCCAAGAACATCTGCTGTGGAACAAACTCTCTCCTGAATCTTTTCCCCGGCGAGTACAATCGAAAAGTGCCTTACCCAATGTTAGTCTTTCTTTTTTAATTCTATTATTGCTCTTCATTTTTAGTGTTTCTAACTACTATAAGTCATTTTTAACTCTCTTATTAATTCTGTGGCATAAATAACTCCCTTCTTACTAACCCCTGTGGCCGAAAGGGCTTGCTTAGGATGACCAAAACAAAACTCATGTTTTACTTTACAGTAAAACTCATGTTTTACTTTACTTAGTCTGGCACAAAGCCACATTCTTCCTATAGTGCTGATGTTCTGAGTATTGACCAGGGTCGACGCTACTTAACGTCGTTGATCAGATATGAACCGGTACTAACAGCGTCATTTGTCCGTATGTAGTGAGCTGTTTATTTACACATATAAAACGAGAGGACGCACCCACGTCAACTTGCAAAGCGTGAACAAATCTATTATTCTTAGGTGTTAATCGTAATAAAAAAGCCTTTCAATTCAACATTATGAGGCACCAGTCTAAACTTTAATTCCTCGTTATATATTTTCTAACTTACCCGATCTCTTTCTTTCTTTCTCTTTTATTTAAATCAATCAGTTGTTTGTGTCCGTTTCTCAAATTCGTGAGCCGAATCGAATCCTGCCCGACAAGCGTAGTAATTCCTCATAAAAAACTCATATAATCAGACATTTTTACTTTATATACGCATTTATTAGCTCTACCAGACAAAAACTCATTAAATATCTCAGTCCTAGAAAACGATAAACGCCAGTTTCCCCTAACAAAGCTGTTTCCCTTACTATTTGACAATCTATAATTATTATTTCGGTTCAGTTTTGGTCTTGTGTGAACGACTGGTCGAAATTTCTCCATAAACCAATACGTCAGTCGACATGTTTGTAAACAGTTAGGACCGGAATGTTTTTAGATGCGCGAGCTTCTCTAGCTAGTTATTACTGACTGAGTGAAAAGTCGACATATCAACATATCGAACATAACTGTTTAATGACCTAATAAAATAATGTTTTGTTTTTTTAAATCAATTCTCGAAATCAAACTGTGAAGTAAGGTTGCGTTCTTTCTTTAAGAAGCTAAGACATTTCTTTAACACATCTCATATCACTGTGTTTTTTAACATATCTCATATCGCCATTTAACTGGACTCGTGTCTATGGTCTGACTTTCAGGCTTATTTGATGTAATACCGCCAATATATCTTGTCAAATGCTTCCGGACAATTATTGCTTTCACTATTTTTATCACCATTTACGAATCTTAAATTACTATGCGAATTGTCTTGAATCACCATGCGATTCCCTTCAAGAGTAAGAAAACCTTGCATAAAGAGATTCCTCGTGAGATATCTTGTCAGCCGCCCCAGGATAATAAATGCTTTCATTGCCTTCATCAACATATATATAGTGTCTTGAATTACCATCCGTTTCACTGCCAGAGTAAGAAAACCCAGGACAAAGAAACATTTCGCGAAATATCTCGTCACCCCTAATAGTTAAGAGAGGAAAAAAATGAATTTCTCAAACGTTGTTGAATAATATTTTTCTTAAGTAAATAATAACAAAAAATAACGCTTATTTATTAAACATAAATCACTATTCTTTCTTCTTCTCAAAATTAGTAAATGATTAACTACGAACTATTTTAGACTGTCCAATCAATGTTTCTCAATGCACTCCCTTTGGTAAATCATTATAATGAAAAAAAGACACTTCCACCAGTGGGCTTCATTCGCACGAATCATATTTACGACCTTTATACTGTGAATCATGTTTACTCTCTAGCTTTATTGATTTGATGTAAGTGAATTTGAACCTCACTGGGTATCCCATACTTCTACTGCGTCGTACTAACCAACTGCATAGTTACAAGAGATACTGTACTTGATGCTTATCACAGATTCGTCTTCATCTATTTATCATAAAGACGTGCATTATATAATATTTATTTGTAGGCAGGCACATAGACACAAATGTGTAGCACTCAGTGAGGCTCAACTTCACTAAGCTAGCTTGTTAATCACTACGAAAGGCATCGAATATACGTATTTGATTTTTCTTAACATTCATGAAATAAGTATATGTTGGACTAAACCGAATTTGCTACAATGAAATATTTATGGGATACACGGTAAGGAAATAACTTGATAACAATGGGTTCAGACAAGTACGCGATACGCGATAACTAATATTTGATGTTTTTCTTGTTATAGCAAACTACAACTAATTACTGATTATTCACCTCACACCTCAACACAAAGATTACACTGCGGAACGTTTTATGTATTTCTTTTTGTTCTTGGGTTATAAGTGTTATTTTCTGATAGATTATATCTAAAAAGTACGGAAAATGCCAATTATTCTCTTAAAACTTTGCTTTTGTGACCAAGATAGCGATAATTTGAAATCTACTTATTTTCAGTTGAACAACAGACAAATGTGCACATTTTTTATCACATAGAGTAAGAAAAGCAATTACATATGAATGTCACTATTCTGGTAACTAAAGCAAAGTTTGAAGGAAATAATAGCAATTTTCTATACTTTTTACACATAAGCAACCGGGAAATAACACTCAACACCCAGGAACAAAAGTCGCGTTGCACGGTGTTATAGATTACCGAGTAAGGAACGGACATATTGGTTTGGACGCAAAACAGTATCAGATTGCGCCATATTTGCACTATAATGAAATGCCGCTTAATTATACTTATAATAGCTCTAGACCATTGACAATGATTTCTATAGTAATATCATTATCAATGTATTCGTATTATACATATGATATCCTTAGTCTGTCAGTATCACTTGCTTTAATTTCTGGTCCCTAACGACCCCTTTCTTCATGATTTTCAATGGATTTCTATAGTAATATAATTAGCAATGCATTCACATTATACATATAACTTCCTAATTCTGTTAGTAACACTTACTTTACTTCTCCCGTAATCCCTTCCCACTTGATGTTCAATGGACTTTTATTGTAAAATCAACTTACTGTGCATTTCTATATTTACTATCTCTATTGTAAAATCATTAAAACATATTTAACATACATTTAACTAGTCCGTTTTTCATTAATCAGGCGTAAACTAGTCTCCCTCTGGTGTGAGTTCGATTCTCACCGAAGGCCTACTCTTTAAGGTAAAAACTAGTCAACTGTAATAAACAGTGGTGTGTTACAATACTTCAACCAATAATAATAAAGATTAACTACTTAGTTCATTTCAAATATCGCAAATATTCGTCTTGTTGATTCTCTCACCGTTACCAATCACCTCTTTCTCTTTGTTATTATACATTTCAATATTGACTTTTTAAAATTATTTGGTATACGTAGATATTGCTTGTTATTGCCTTTTTGTCTTATTTGCAAGATTCTTGTCTCGTTAGAAAAAGCAAATTGGCTTGATCCCTTGAGAGAAAAAATATATACTTTAATACACTAAACTACTTTAGTTTTCTCTGCAATGTGAGTGGGGCAAGGTGAAAACAAAAACAAACAAAAAAGATTCTGAATGCTGATTTCCTAGGCAGCAATGTATTTACACTTGGACGATTAGTGCAACACAACCCAAGGCCCCTTTTCCTTATTTAGCCTTGTGCCAGACTAAGCTATTATTATACTTATGTTTTCTTTAGATTTTAAGTGTAGTATTTTCGGCGATAATCATTATTTACGTGGCTTTCCCTAATATGAGACAGTACACTTTGTTTTTAATTATATGCACTAAGCAACAAGACCGTAAGATTATTGCATTGAGTCCAGGTAAGATTTAAATAACGACATCAGCGTCAGAAGCAAGTTTATTGACGCCATTCTTGTTGTGTACGAGTTGATTCTAGTGAAGAATATTCACAAACCAAGTCTTGGAATAGAAAAAGAGGAGAGGGGACCTGCAGTTCTTGATTATAATATCTGGTGAGAGAATCGTGTGGTTATAAACCCTGTGCAACGGTACATATCATTATTGTTTAGCCTCTGGGTCATATCTGGAAGACGTTTCCGAAAACAGAAACCTGCAAAATTAATGAAGCATAAGCTATATGTTAAGAAGAGTCCATTGCCCAAGGATATTTTGTAAATGTTGCGAGAGACTTAAAGTCGTCAGCTTGTAAGTAGCAAACGTAATATTTCCTAGGGCGTAGCCGCTGGGCCGCCAAATCTCCAGCTACGACCCTAAATATGTCTCCAACAAACAAATCTATTTCGTGGTCTTGTCTTCCAATCACGTTCTTCCCAGTATGGGGAAGACACTATGAAAAGTAAAGGCAAGTTTCATATTGATATAAACTACGCTTAGCTTAGTCGGACACAAGTGTTGGGTACTCAGTGAGGATCGGACTCAATATAATAGTAATGGTCTGCGAGATTAGATAGTCAACAGATACTCCATATCGAAGAGCCGTATAAAATAACTAAGCTTTATTTAGTTGGTTACTAGGCCATGGGTGTTACCTAGTCAGAATCAAATTCCCTACTCTTATAATGGTCTTCAAGTCTCTATTTCTAACCACTACTCCACGGTGAGGGGCTCAAGAGATCATTTATATGTGGTTTTCATGAAATAATAATAAAGATGTGTATGACGTTTAGCTTAGTACAGTACAAAGTTGTAACTATGGAACAATCAATGGGAATTAAACTAAATACGATGTATGCCCGTAAATTATCCATCCATTCAACATTTAAGGAAAGAATAGCCTACCAAGGGAAATGGCACATTAGCCTCTTTCAAAGTACTCCCCCTTGAGAGCTCACACACTTATCCCAGCGCACCTTCTACTTTTCAAAACGGTCTGCAAAGACCTCTTTCGGGATCACCATCAGCTGCCTCGCAACATTGTCCCTAATCTCGTTCTTGGTTTGAATTTCCTCCCTATCAATGACAAAAAAACAGAAATTGCCGGGGCCAAATCTGGACTGTAGGGGCTTACATACCTAGGTGATGCGATGGCTTGAAGAATGAGCAAGCTCGGTCAGTGTAACTGCGTCGGTCATACAGTATACGAGCTTACTCAATGGTGTCTCACTGCAGACTGAGTGCCCCCAAATGAGAGTTTCGGTTTATGCGTTTGCGAAGTTACATTGAATATGTGACGTTGCATACAAACATTCTTTTTGTGAAATAAATTTTAGTATCGAAAAATAGAGAAAAAGCCTCATTTTTGCAGTGGCCTCAAATGAATAATTATTTTTAGCTAAAAAATGTCAGTATTAACAGATTGCCACTCGCAGTCAGTTTTGATTACAGGAACCGTATATTTTGTATCCCGCACCCGAAAAATTCATAGTTCTCATTTATTGATGTAAGATTATGTTGGTATATGCAAATTATTTAAAAGTAATTAATCGCCTTGGTCCGCAAGACATAAACACATTTCTAATCTGGCCTGCCCCGTCAAAGGTTTGCCGACACCAGGTCTACAAGACTAGCTTGACAATTACTATTCAACGCGTATTCCACCATAAAAGAACGATTCCGCTTTATTATTCGGTGAATGTTTCGAGATCTTCAAATTATTCGAACTACTGATCAGAAATAGTACGTTGCTTTGAGCAAAACAAGTGATAGTCTGAATATGGCAGCTCTGGGGAATACACTTCATGTGGAAGAACTTCTCATCCCCGCTCTATGATTGATGTTCCGTCGCATTTACAACAAGAGGACAGGTGTTGTCATGTCCCCAAATCACCTGCCGACATCATTGTCCAGAAAAGATTTTTCTCTTCCAATGTATCAATCAATTATGTAGACAGCTCCACCTCTAACCTTTCTGCAAGTTCATGTGCTCTTTGTGCTGTATCTTCCTTTAAGAATTTATCAATGTTCAAGTTATGAGGTCTCGTTGAGCGCTAAATTGCCCTTTTTAAACGTTGTAAACAATTCCCAACACCTATTGCATCATCACAATAAGATTCAGCAACCCATTGTATAGATTGCATTTCAATTGTCCCCAAATTAAACATGGAGACTAAAAAGCGTCGAATGTGCATTTTATATTCAACCATGAAATTTAGCACTTTTCCGCAAACAATTCGAAAAAGAGTACGCACGAAACAAACAATAAACAGTTGAGTAAATTTCAAAGACACTTCTAAGATTTCCTTGAAATTAAAGCAAAGATGGTGCTGTAAACATTTGAATCAACTTGATATATTTTCCTACATAGATTATCTAGTAAATTCTTGCACAAAGCTTTTCTTTGACAGGATATTGTTTTCCGTTTTCCCGTTCAAGTATGATCTATTGTATGTAACGAGCTTTTATTTTTAAATCACGGCAATGGAAAAGAACTGTACATTTTGAGAACCGACGTTTATTAATGTTAACTGTCAAAGTTGCCTAAAAAATGCTTAGTTTTAAATGTGTATACTAAAGTTAGTTGCTGCTTCCATAAAGATAATAGACTCGCTATGGATCGCCTCGCCGAAGGGTAATATTTAACAAGCTAGTGTAGTAAACCGTGGGAGGTTCTGCATATTCCGGACTTGTTTATTTACAACTACATGATGAGTACTTGTCACAGTGAAGAGAACAATAGATTCTGCCATGCGTTGCTAAATTCATGATGAAAATATAGTTTCTTTTCTTTTATGAAACTAACCTCCCACACGCCTGGCAAGGGAAATGATATCTTCAGGATGGTGAGTTCTACCAATTTTCCGCTCCACAGGGCGATGTGAATAATGGCCAAAACTCTATTCTGGTTTTATCTGAACACAATACCTACTGGGTCACGGATGTGTGCTTTGTCAAAAGCCAGTTTATCCTGAATGCGACTATTCATATGCACACTAAAACAGGCACAGAAATAAATAGTTTTAGTTTTGCAGAGAAAAATCATATACATAGCCTGTCTCATGGTTGATTAATTCCCAACGGTGCCAGTGGTAGGTTTTCGAGCCTTGTCAAATAATAATTTTAAAAGGCAGGTGGTTCATCCCTACGTGAAAGAATGGCGCAGCCACAATCGACGTCTGATCTAACACTATTAGATTGTGTCTGTGTAGGTCAGACGCGGATCCAGGGGGTCCAGTCCACCTCTCCTACTTAGGTAAAGCACAATTACTTTCTGTTAACGCTTATAGCACTACACGGGCGATATATCGGCCTAAAAAGGCCAGCGGGAGCAGCTTAACAACTGAAGAAACATTTGGTGACAGTTTTGGTTGACGGAATTTATTTTTACTATATGGTCAAAAGGGCCATGAAGCTAAAAGTGTTAATATGTAGCGATAAAGACATTTTTGAATACAGAACACAAATAATCCCAAATAATCATAAATTAACCTTAAAAACAAAAGATCATTTTGTATCTCATCTAATGTATGTAAGATGTCTTCCGTCGTATTTATTATAATGTTTTATTTATTGGTTCTGTGGTAAATTTCTTTGGTTACATTTTTACTTTTACTCTTTTATCAGTTCTAATTTAAAAAATCTACGACTTAAATGTAAGTGACACATGCCAGATCACTTATTACTTTCTTGGTTTTGATGTTTAAAATTTGATTTCTTTTTCACGTACTTATTTGCAAAATCTTTTTTTCTCCATTTGGACCATACCTTCTCCGCCTGCTCAAAAACCTGTATCCGGCCCTGTACTATTTAGTGGTAGAATTAGGATGACGTTATGCTGGCATATATATCAGCTGAGTAACATATTTGACAAGGAGCGCAAACTCTTAGATAAAAAAATGTGTTGAGTTAGCGTGTGAATACACAGAGACATATTATTCTTTCACCGTATATGCCATTATCGAATGCCATAAGACTATTAAAGTTGAACTATTAATGGATCCGTGAATATTTGACTGATACCCGAACTCAACTTAGTAGTTTTATTTGCAATATTCAATTCAATGGTGAAGACCTGGGCTTATGGGAATATCGTAACATGTTTTCCGTAGGCAGATGGCCTCAGTAAAGGATGAAAACATCCTAGGTAACTTGACAGCCAAGGTCACATAGCTACAGATTCTTGCTGATAGCGTGAAATCTGTAATAGACTTAGTGTCTCCATTTTTTCGCGAGTAAAATCTATTCGCTTTCTTCTTTCGTTGCTGGGATTGGAAATTCAAACAAATCTTCTATTTGCGACAGTTTTAATTCCCTTTTTTCATCCGAATCCCGCTGGTTTAGAAAGAAGCACCATCGTAACAAAGCAATGGTGAACGAAAAAGAAGCACAAATCTTTTTCTCGCATCACTCACAGTGTCTGGCTTCGCAACGTAATGTTTAAATCATAAATACGATCTGGTCAGACCAATAAGCTTTTCCCCAGACAAGCGAACAAGCAATTTATCAAACAGTCCCCAAGAACAAAGACATTCTGAATCGTTCTCGAATAAAGTCGCTGGCCAGACATTTCTATTCTGGCTTCCTTATTTAATGCTTGGCAATTAACACTTAGGTTGATGCAGTGAAATTCTGTCCGCTACTTCGTTCTGACTGTTTTTATTATTGATTTGCTTTGGGTTTTTTTATATTTAAGGATATGTTCACCTATCAACCGGAAAGAAACATGTGTTTCTGTTCACAATGTTTGGAAGAAAGGGTCGATCAACATTACCAGTCATAAAATGCGCATTTTCCATTAAAGACATATAAAAAAAACAACACTCTGCACATTATACCACGATGGTCATGATTTAAAGTAGGTACTTAAAAGAAACCTTAAGACCTTACCCGCCACAATATCATTTTTACATCGATTTGTTCCTGGGTAGTGAATGTTTTTTTTTGATTGCTTATGTGTAAAGAGTATAGAAAATGGCTAACATTCCCTTCAAACTTTACTTTTGCGACTAGGATATTGATATTCATATGTAATGTTCTTTTTTTGACTTTATGTGATCAAAAATATGCAAATTCGCCTTATCACTGTCCTGGTCGCAAAAGCAAAGTTTGAAGGGAATAAATGATATTTTCTATACTTTCTACACATAAGTAATCAGAAAATAACACTAATCACCCAAGAACAAAAAGAAAAGTAAAAGAAAATTATTTTACAATGGTCGATTTTCGGTTGAACCACCTTTTTTTAAAACTTTTGATTTCATCCAGTTTCCGTAAGCCCGAAATAGGCTGTATATGTGTGCAAAATTCACATATGGTTTCCCCATTTTTTAGGAGTTTAAAAAATTGCATAGTTTGATTTTAAATGTTTTTAGATATTTCAGATTATTTTCTGGAGAATCTTTTTTGTTTACCTCAATTTTGGAACAAAATAATTGAAACGCATTGTCAATCGTGGCCCTGTCCGGTAGTACCATAGAACAGACACTGGACATAATATTTGTTAGTAATTTCGTTTAATTTAATGTTACATTTTTAATGTGATGGATGAGATTGTCTCTTTCCAATAGGTAACTCAGTTCTAAGAACAGTTTCAGAGAGACACATCCGCATATCATTCTCAATTGACAGGCTTGCACGAAACTTTGCTTATAATATTGATTCCATTGTAAAATAGTATATACGATACGACAAGGATAACTAGTATATCGTAAATTGACATGATTGGTCCCTGTCAATTTGGGGAATGGGTGTAACAGCTTTTGACTGTTACTAGAGCCATTTTCCTTGCTGATATTCGTTACACTAATTTGCA
>VCCN01005109.1:5163964-5177503 GCA_006491835.1 Architeuthis dux | reverse complement strand
TAGTCTGAAATGTTTTTCAAAAGTTTACAACGAAAAAAATGTTTTTAAATTTCACTTACTTGATCCATGGTCCATTCGCCGTTCGTGTTCGCGTGTAAATGAAATATGCCACCAAAAATGTTCCTTCCTCCCCGACCAGTTGTGTCGTATATATTGAAGAAAGAAAAGGAATAAACATAAAATGACGGTCTCCGCGCTTTCACCTACCTTACTAAGATGTGTTGTGTGTTTCTTAATGATATATAGGTCCTATTGACCACCTATAGTCTGCATTGAAA
This sequence comes from Architeuthis dux, assembly GCA_006491835.1. Taxonomy (NCBI): domain Eukaryota; kingdom Metazoa; phylum Mollusca; class Cephalopoda; order Oegopsida; family Architeuthidae; genus Architeuthis; species Architeuthis dux. The sequence continues at coordinate 5,177,225 of VCCN01005109.1, read as the reverse complement.
ACTCGATAAGTCTCCACCTTGCCTACTGGTAGGTATCGAAGGTAGGCCTGCACCAACACTACGGTAATCCAGTTCCACAATTCAGTTGTTTCTTTTTTAATTTTTACGTAAAGCTTGAAAATAAATGAATAAATAAATAGATAAATAGAAAATGACACATACATTTCAAGGTATTGTAATTAGAAACCGTCAACCAAAACTGTCAACATAAGTTTCTTCAGTGTTTAAGTTTGTCTGGCTGGCTATGTATGTATGTATGTATGTATGTATCGCGCGTACAGGCCGCACCAATGGGGCTTAGAGAACCGAAAATTTCAACATTTACTCCTTATTATGTCTAGATAAAATGTCTTTCTTTTTAAATACCCCTCGCTAAATAGGTTTTTAGTGGTGGGTTCAATTTGCAATGTAAGTTTACGCTAAATTGATCCCTTAGTAGGCGTAGAGAGCCGAAAATTCCAACATTTATTCCATATTATGTCTAGAAACAAATTCTTTTTCTTTTAAATACCCCTCGCTAAATAGGGTTTTATTGTTTTTGCAATGTAAGTTTATGCTAAATTGATCCCTTAGTTTGTTTCCGGCAGGATTCACGCATTGCTTTTATGAAAATTCAGACATGTTAGCGATCACTGCCCAACAACAGGCGAGAGAAGTAACTTATTAATTGATCACTCCTTTCTGCAATTTTTAATTGATCGCCCCCAACACAGCATGCTCTTAAATAGATGTCGGTCAGGTGACGGTTTCCATTGAGTGACTAACCAGAACTGTTCTACTTAGCTTTTGGGGTATTTTTTCATGGAAACACATGTTGTAACTTAGCAGCATGTGTAATGGTCCATAATACTGTAACAACTGCAACAGCGCGTGCAAACACTATCCGCTACATTGCTAAAGGTTTATTTTAACAGATTTATAAAGCTTCAAAATTGACAGAATTTGGACCAAAGATTTCTGGTTTTGTACATAACTTTTTCAATGTTCCATCTGTTTTTGATTTTTGTATTTGTTGTATTAATATAAACCTTTAGTCCAAATTCTATCAGTTTTGTAGCTGTATGTTAGAATGACATCTTTGCTAAATATCGGATACTTTTTGCACTCGCTATACGCCTTTTTGTCGTCAACAAGCTTTGCGCTTTTGCGTTTTTTTTGGTTGATACATGCGATGGAAAAAAAGAAAGATTCAAGGAAAACCAGAGGATCATAATGTAGTTGTTCTTTTTCTCGTTTGTGGTGTGGCATTGCGATATTCCTTTTTTTGTTTGTTTTTCTAAACACGTTTCTTTCTCTCTTTATAGAAGATATCACGAGTAGATTCATTCCGTGTTTGTGTACTGATCCTTAACAGACATTCTGCGCAACCCTTCAATTCGTAATTGCTTCCGGCATTGTATTTCAAAAGCATTTAAAGGCAAACACCATCTTGTCACCCTGACGAAAATAAATGCAAACCGCCAATATGCACTCAAAGTGTAAAAAAAAAGAAAGAATCTATTCATTTTGGTTAGAACCAATGTTCCCTCGAATTTTCAATAGTCAGTGTGCGCAGAATTCTGTTGTGCAATTTTCTTCCTGTGATAAACGTATATGAGCACTGGATGCAAACGTAAATTATTTCAAGATGATTTTAGCATAGCCTATCTCTCATGGCTAATAAAACTGTATTGAGATGTTCTAATATAATACAAGTATGATTGCATTCTACGAAGTAACGCATTTAGTGAAGGTTTTATTCTATACTTTGAATTACTTTGTTCAGTTTGTTGTTCGTTAAATAAAACATCAATGACTATTTTATATTTTCATGTGATGCAATGTTGAAATAAATGTTTAACAATAACATCCATCCATTCACAGATTATTATTAATGAATTCGCTGGAAGTGGTTAAGTAAAAACTCATTCGGTTACAAATATACTTTTTGTGTGTACATTAATTCCTTTTGTTCAGTGATTCCAGAACGTGTGTGCCCCCCCCCCCGAGCCCGCGGACAGTTTAGAGGGAAATATGTTTAGAACAGGCATTCAGTTTGTAAGGAATTCTTTTAAATACCAATTTACTAACATTAGACAAATCAATAAACTGTTTCCTTGTTAGACCCTCAATCATCCCCAAGACGAGATGGGAAACTAAGAACGTCTTTTGAGATAAGCATGCTACACAATGCACTATGAAATGTGAGCAGAATATATTTTACCGCTGCCAACGAAGTTGAAAGAGTTATATCTATTCACTCATGTCGGTATGGCTGTTTGTCCACACAATATCTCCAAAGGTTCTCTATGAATTACAGTTAAATTTTGTAGACGGGTTAAGAAAGAATTGATAAAATTTTGGGGTGGATCCAGAAATTTGTATTCAATTAAGAGTTATGTTTTCATATATTAAGAAGAGGTAAGCAATATTCCGAAATATGGAAAATCGAAACACGGTTAGCTCCCCTTTCTTTGTAGCTATATATAATAACTGATTTTCATTCAGTTTTTAGTTAGTGTATGACGTTGGCAGAGATAGGCGCTCTCTGAGTTCTTTCTAATTACACATGCATATATATTATCATATTACGATACTTTTGCCATTTGGAAACATTCAAGTACGACTCAGTTATGCAGGAACACACCTATAATTACTAAACTTGGCTTAGTATGAAACAAAGCAAGTATTGAGTAAAGTGAGTATTGTAATCAGTCAGTCCCAAACACTTTAATGGAACCTAACCAAAAGATTGATTGAGAACCATGCAACATACACAGGAAAGAATCATGCTCAACATCACATGGAGAGGTCACAAGACAGAACATTATATTAGAAAACAGACAGGCGTCAGAGATATCATAACATCCATTAGGAAACTCAAATGACAATGGGCTGGTCATGTTGCAAGAATGATGCACATGCGAAACAACTGTGGCCGGCAAAAAATAAGATCCATTTGGAAACATTCAAGAACAACTCAGTTATGCAAGAAATTCCCAGAGATCATATGCGAAAGTATTGGCCCGCGACGCTCATGATAGAGAGGTCTGGTAAATCTTGGGGAAGGTCTATGTCCGACGACGGACGTTAAAAGGCTGAGGATGATGATGAGTACTGTAACGAGCCCTCAACTGCTTGTACAAGCAATACAGCCTAGCCTATTAGACATCACTCGATAGCAAACTCTTTGGTACAGGGCCATAATAGTTGGATACCCAGGGAAGATCGAGCACGCTACAATCAATGATCTCCAATACGAACTTGTTAACAATCACTCTACGATAGACTTATATTAATATATATTAAGCTTAATTAAATCTGGCTGTGGATCAGAGCAGTGAAGCACCCGGGGAGGATCAATCTCACTGACTAGCTTGGGGGAGAGACAGCTTCCTAGGTTATTATTAATTTTGACTAGTTTTTATCTTCATCTTAATTTTTAGTTGCTTTTACTCACAACTTGATCGGACCGTAATCCTACGAGTAAACAGCGTGATCGGAAATAATTAGTAAGCACATGAAGTGATAAAAAGCAACTAACAATTAAGATGATGTAAAACAGTAAAATTGATAATAGTGTTAGAATACTTCAATTGTTAGAATAAATTAAAACTTCCTTGGCGTTGGCATTTCAAGATGGGATACGGACAATAACCCCGCCGGACAATAGCCCCGAGGACAATAACCCCCGGACAATAACCCCGGACAATAACCCCCAGACAATATCCCCGCGGACAATAACCCCCACCTAGTAGAAAATAAAATAGAATTTGCTTTGGACCATCACCTTAACAAACGATATTATAATGCATCTATTCCCCTTTGTTTTTCTTTCATGAATTCTCTTATTTCTTTCATGAATTATCTTATGTATTTTATTTTATAAGTTCTTTTTCTGGATTTGTTTAAAGTTTTGGCCCATCACGAATTTATCAAGGGAAAAATAGTGCCCATCAAAACATAATTTAATTAATGAACACATAATATTGGGGTTATTGTCTTAGGGTTATTGTCCTAGCGTTATTGTCCGGTGGGGTTATTGTCATGGATCCTTTCAAGATGAATGCGCGATGGCTTTTCTGAACACTGGGATTTATTGTTAAATGACATACTGTATGACAAGGTAGGGGTCAACATGGGGGGAATGTTCCCCTTATAAGGATCAAAATCGATGGGGGCAACTTTTTTATCACTTCTTAGGGGTCAAATTCGGGACAGGGGATTTCTTCCCTTTTTTAGGGATCAAATCTGAAGAGGATTTCTTTTACCCTTTTAGAGGTCAAAATTCGTTTTTTTCCCTTTTAGGAGTCAAAACCGAGGGGGTGGATTTTGTTTTTCCTTTTATGAAATCTATAACAAAAAAAACAGTAATATTATTATTGGATGAAGTATTGTAACATTAATTATTTGTATCAAATTTGACTAGTTGTTTTTATACAACTTTCAATACGGGCCATCGTTTCTATGACAAAGAATAACAGCGCAATTGCAAATAAAGAGTATTAAGATGAAGGTAAAAGGTAGTCAAATTTAATAAAAATAATTAATAAAAACGTCAGGTGGGTTTTAATCAGAATTTATAAAAGAGAAAAGGCAACTGTAAGAGATTTATTCTTGTAGACATATGGGTATATGTACGTGTGTGGTTGTGTTTGTGTATGCACCGCGGAATGCTAGCGACGTTGTGCTATGATAGCCGCCTCTTGGTAAACCATGGCGCCATAGATGAAGATAAAAACTTCAAGTGGATTATTTAGCCAAAATTAACGATGCATATCCTAAGTGCCTGTATCCCAAATGATACCACCTATGAGACGTCTCGTTTAATTGGATCTGTCAACAGACACCAATATAAATGAGAACGAAAAGGGCTTTGGTCAGTTGGCTGGGAGTAGTTGGGAGGAGAGATATCTGCCGGGACGCGCGCTAGTCGGAGGGGTCGGGTACGAAAAATTCAGCCAATTAACCCCCAATAATTCACCCCCAACAATTCATAGCCATATACAATTCATGCTCAACAATTCATCCCCAAACAATTCATAGCCGTGGAATACGGAAAATTCACCCCACCCTCAAAAGAAAATACCAAATTTGTGTCTAAAAAAACCCAGATTTTCATAAGTTAATTTGTAATGTTATAGGAGGGGTTCTATGTACAATGTAACTATTACAGTTGAAATCTTACTAAGTCAAATATTTGATAGAAAATATTAAAATAATTTTCGCAAGTAGTTTTTTATACTTTCAATCCATAAGACTGTCGTTTCCACATGGAATGTATTTCTATTCCATGTGGAATAACATTACAAATTAATTTTTTTCAACACTAACAAATTTCCGAAAAAAGTAAAGGACTTATTGATTGAAAAAAAAAGTACATAGAATTACTTAAGAAATTTTTGTTCTATAATGTTTTAGCCATTATGGTAAAAAAAACGAATCTTGACCCATATTATTTGTCTTTAATAAAAAATAAAAACACCCACAAATTAGCTATACGAATTTAAAAAATAAGATGTAACTCGCTTTCCTTTCAAAGCAAAACGAAATAAATAAATCACAAAACAACCTTTTTTCATTTAAATTTACCAATACAAAATACTATTAATACAAATTAAATTAAAATATTACTTATTTTATTTAAAAAGAAATCTTTTTCGTCTGTAGCTTGAAGTCCCGTGACTTTATGCCCGGTTACGTTTCGTAGGTGGCGCAGCGTGCCACATACATTGTGACTTTAGTTCCGTGACTTTCAGGCCTGTGACTTTATGGCCGGGATTCGTCGTTGTATGTGTCTCGCCAGAGGATGGAAAATACTTCTCTCTCTCCGCAGCATTCTTCAAAGTTTGTATCTTACATCAGATTCAGTTTTCTTTCGACATCGCAGTCTGTAATTATATTATAGTATATTGCATTTCATCTCTCATCGATTTCGTCTCGTCTTTCTCTATTCTCGTAATGATGTTTCAGTTTCGTTGACAATTCCATCTCCGTCCGTCCGCTCCGGGTGTTGTATGCTGTCGCCTAAATCAGAGATCACCAACCTGGGTTTGTACGAAGCTAAAGGGTTCGCGAAAGCTTTTAGGGGGTTCGTGAAAAAAAAGGGGTTCAAGTGGGATTCGTCAGTAAGGTTTGACAGGGAAGCTTGATCAAAATTGTTAATATTAATATCACATTTAACATTTCGGTTTTGACATAAAATTCATTTTGTGAACAATGTCGAACCATTTCTGGAAAATTAAAGGATGTGTACGTATATATACTTTCTATTATCAAGTTTAAGGATTCTTTCTAAGTGTCTCATTAATATTTGGGGCTCGTATCCTGAGAAAGGGTTGGAGACCATTGACCTAAGCTACTAAGAACCAAACAGTGAAGCAGTCCAACGAAGCACTTGGAGATATACACCTTTTTGAATGCACACGTTAAATTCTTTTACAAATGATAAATAGAGACTAATACAGGCAAATAATGATCTTTGAATTTTTTAGCGTTCGTCTGCTGGGAAATGTGACAGCTTGTTTGAACTAGACAGCACTCAAAGAGCTTATACCTCTGCCAATGCCACTGTCATTAAAAAATGTACAAACAGGTTAGATATCCCAGAATATACCGTGACAAAAGCTTGTAATAATTATTTCTTAGGTGCAAAATTATTCATCATAAACATCCCTTTGAATCGTGATTCATTTCAACAATTGATTATTTCTTTTAGACTGAGTAACTTTGTCATTACTGTGTTATTACACCCAAAAAACTGAAAAATTGTCTCGCAATGTAAATAAAGAAAAACGAAAGCAAAACCGGGATTTGACCCAAAATGTAATCAATTATTTATTGACATCTTGTGGAAGGGTAGGCCATACGCCTACCCTTCCACAAGATGTCATTGAAATTCATTGAGAACTTTTGGAAATGTTGAGTAAACAAAAAGACAAACAAATAGACATACATACATACAGACAGACAGACAGACAGACAGACAAACAGACAGACAAACAGACAGACATGGGTGAATATATAACCTCTGCCTATCTTCATTGGCAGAGGTAAAGATCTAGGAAGAATTTATCACATTTTGGGGCGGATCCAGGAATTTTTTCGATTGAGAGATATCTTTTCATATATTTATAAGTATTCACTCATGTTTGTCTGTTTGTACTCCCAATATCACCAAATGTTCTCAATGAATGTCAATAAGATTTTGTGGAGGCGTGGCCCATAGGTTAAGGAAGATTTGAGAAAATTCTGGGGCGGATCCACGGAATCTTTTGATTGAGGGATACTTTTTCATATATTTATACGTATTCACTTATGTTTGTCGGTTTCTTTACACAATATCTCCAGAAGTTCTCAGTGAATTTCAATGGAATTTTGTGGAAGGGTGGAGAATTGACTAAGGAAGATTTGATTATATTTTGGGGGCAGATCCCGGAATTTCTTTATCGATCAAAAGATATTTTTTCATATATTAAGACAATAGTTCGAAATATGGAAACACAGTTACTTCCCCTGCATCGTGGCTATATATGAACTGATTTTCATTCAGTTTTTCGTTTATGTATGGTACTGGCAGAGATATGCATTCACTAAGTGCTTTTTAATATTCGATTGTTTTTTCTTTCAATTTATTTTTACCCTTCTTTATCGCAACTCTCAGGCCATTTTTACATTTATCTCACGACCGTTTAGTAAACAACAGGGATCGAAAATAACAAAATCTCGACGGCAGTTCATTCTTTATTTCCAATCCATACAGCTTACTTATAGGCTGTAGAATAGATATAAAAACCACCTAAAAGTTCAGATTAAAAGCCTCCCCCTAAGCAAAAAAAGAAGAGGATGAGAAAAAAGTATTTAAACAAAATACTAATAATTCCCCAAAACTTTTATTTGGGCGGAAAATAGATTCTACAACTCTGCCATGGGTGGTCACATATATATTCAGACATGTTTGCTGTTCCGCACGAAAAAGAAGAAAAAAACACGGAATTAAAGAAAAAATAATCAAGATGGCGTATAATTTGATGTTTTTCACTGGGGAGAAAACATGTTTAACACATTTTTATCTTTAGATTCTCCAAATATCCTCCGCCTGTGGTGATTTAACTTCCTATCCACTTCTCTATCCGTTTGCCTTATCATTCCACTCCCTTTATAAGCAGACGACATGAATTGAAAACGCAAAAGTAAAAAATGGAAAAACTTCAATGAAAGGCTGTCGGGCTGGAAGTTGTTATCAGTAATGAAAAATGATGGAAAGGGATCATGGATGACAGATTTTCTTTAGATGGATTACCTTATTTATATATACATCATGCGTAAAATTAATTCTTGAATAAATATCATTTTTGTTGTATCTTTTGTGGTAATACATATGATCAAAGAGAAATGATATATCGGTACCTTTTTTATATCGGTTGTAAGTTCGAGCAGGAGCAACTCATTATGCATCTGCGAAAACTGACAAATCTAGTCTTTTAATACTGTCCGTTGGAAGTTTCCATCCATTGAAAAGGGTGATTTCGTTGTAGAACGGTCCATAAATATGTTCATTTTTCAAGATTTTCCCATCTTTCCCTCTTTTCCTTTTTGTAATTCCTTCTCTCTGTTATCCTTCGTTTTCCCTATTATTTCGTCGTTTTTCTTTTCTTTTTGCAATCCTTCCGTACATGCTTTCGGTGCCATTCTGTTGCTGAAAATGTTCAGTTTACACTCTTTGGCAAATAAATGTGCCAAGCACTTTTCATCATAAAAAAGATATTAATAACATAGAGAACATCTGGGCGCACATTAAGACCATAAGACCAAACTGGTTAGGAGAAAACTTTGGAATACTGACCAGCTGTGGTAAGCAGTCAGAGGTGAAATTAACAACATTGCGTAGCACACTGTAAAAATCTATCGGACACTTTTCCCAAAGGGCTCATTTTTCTGGATGAAAACAAGGGAAAACCTATCCCCTACTATAACGTACTCTGCACACAAACACTGCATGCACTGTTCTATAATATTGTCGATTATTTCACTTAGAATTGTTAGAATAAAAGAGTAATTGCAAAATTGATAAAAAAAGTTTGGCTCATTTTTTTTGCACAGGAATGTACTGTTTGGCTAACGAGATGGTTTGTTAACGCAACAACCATCCAAAATTGGCTTGTGATGGTAGACGAGAAACATCCACAGGAAACCAGCCATAGCAATAACAGCTAAATACCTAACTGATATAAACATGTAGATGCATCAATAATAATACGACAAACACTCATAACAGTAAAGTGATAAAAGAATAACACACGAGAAAGCAGATAGAAACTAGAAAGCATTAAGAGAGCGCATACCTCTGCAAAAGCCATTGTCAAAAAAACGGAATAGGAATCAGTTTATATATACATACGATGCTGGGGAGGTAAATGTAATACATTCCTGGATCCGCCCAAATATTTAATCAATTCTTCCTTAGCCCATGGCTCACCCTTCCGCAGAATTCCGCAAAATTCCGCAAAATTCCGCAAAATTCTTCCTTAGCACACCCTGTCACAAACTGCCATTGAGGAATTTGAGGGATATTTCCAAATATACATATAGCTACGATGCAAGGAAGGTAACTGTAGCAAATTCCTGGGACCGCTCTAAAATTTAATCAATTCTTCCTTAGTCCTTCCGCAAAATGTAACTGAATTTGAACATTTGGAGATATTGTGTGGGAAGACAGACATACACAAGTGAATACATATTAGAAAGCTGTCAAAATAGGTTTCTTCAGTTTTCAAGTCGGTCCGGTTGGCTGGCAGGCTATGCTATGTATGTATCACGCGTACAGGCCACATCAATGGAGCTAGAAGGTTGGAATTTTCAACATTTACTCCTTATTATGTATAGGAAAAACGTTGTTTTTTAAAGTCCTCCACCCAATAGGGTTTTAGTGGGGTTTCAATTTACAATGTAAGTTTATACTAAATTGATCCCTAGTTTGTGCCCGCTTGTTTTTTGAAAATTTGGGCATTTTAGTGATCTAACAAAGGGTGAGAGAAGTAACTTATTCATTGGTGATCCCTTTTTTTAATTGATCACCCCCAACACGGCATGCTGCCAACAGATGTTGGTCAGGGGCGGTTTCTATTGAGTATCTCTTGCAATTTCGCTGGCGGAGGTAAACAATCACAAAGGGAAAATCCTAGACGTGGTTACTCAGTGGATACATGAAAAGTAGAATCTCTTACCATTTCAGTGTAGAACAGATGCATCAGCACAAATTATATCAAAGTAAACATTAATAAACCCTGAAAACAGCACATTCCGCACTTGTCGAGACAAAGACGGGACTGTAAATTACATCATAAGTGAATGTAGCAAAATAGCTGAACAGGAATATAAAAACAGACATTGTCTATAGTTTTGAGAAAGGTCATTAACATTCAAAGAGTTTTCGGACGACTGAACTCCTTCTTGTTGCTTATGTTGTTAGCACGACGTTTCGGCCGATTCATTCTACGGCCTTCTTCAGGTGTACTATCCTAATGTAATGGTGGTAAACAGAAGATGTTTCTCCTAGCATAACAAGGAAAGGAAAAGAAAAACACCCGAATCCTATGTTATAAGCGTTGCTGCTTTTGGAGAAGAATCTTCTGTACCATTAGATTCGGATGGTACACCTGAAGAAGCCCGTAGAATGGATCGGCCGAAACATCGTGTTAACACCATAAACAACAAGACGGATTTTAATTGTCCGAAAAACCCTTTGAAAAATAGACATGTCAGAGTAGGAACCATGATACGCATGGAATAGTGCAAACGACTTACGTTTGACCATGTAAACAAATGATATCACCACAAATCAGAGGATGTCCAAGAAAATAAAGAGAAAGTCCAATCCGTTTTCTTCATCATTCATCCATATGAAAATCCAGTAACGAGTAGGTAATTACCAAGTTAACCTTAGTCTGGACCAATACCGACTGATGGGTTAGAAAGATCATCTTGCGTAAAGTTTGGCACTGGGAGAGCCTACCTGTCTTGAAATGAGTATTTTCCCCTGGGCTCCAACAGTAACCACGTTTGTGGGATAAAGGCAACCATCTCAACCATGAGGCAGGTCACACATCTGGTCATGAGTACACGAAATCAGATAAGGAATACTTTACCATTATATAACGTTTGATTATTTGTTTCTTCTCTTCAGGAGAGGAGAAAAATGTTTTCCTAAGGGTTTAATAAATATGAGTAATAAGACCATTTTTTGTGTATAACAGTTGAAATAAACTTAAATTAGAAAAGCAGACTGAAAATATTACAGATTTTATATTCTTCAGAGCCCCAGCGGAACTAAGCCTCACAGTCACAAAAAGGAAGAAAACAGATTCGTAATCTTTTAAAGACTTGTTTATAAAAGCAGCATCTGTTAAGAATGTAATATTCACGCGTTTCTTTTTTCTTTTGTTTCACGTTTTTCTTTTCTGTTTCGCGTTTCTTCCATTTCTCTTTCATTGTTTACAGACTCTTGCAGTGTATAAACCAAAAACACAAAATATAAGTTAATTAATTATTCTACTATTTATTTATATTATTAGATCAAGTATTGTAATCCATTGTATTAATTTTGACTACTTTTAAAAAGTAAGATGAAGGTAAAAAGTAGTCAAAAGTAATACAAATATTTGAATTAGTCGTTTAGTAAGGGCGACATTTTCTTATGCGTATCAATGAAAAAGGGAGAAAAATGTTTTACTAATACACGACCTGACGAGGAGCAATGGATTATTCAAAGCTGTTGTGAGATCGATCATCATTGGGAGACACATTATTGTGACTCTGTGTCAGATTAAGCTAAGCTTAAGGTAAGCTAGGTCGCTTGCCATAGAGCGATGATTACCATGTGAGTGTAGTGAATTCTATCCTTACAGAAGAGTACTTCGTCGCTGGAAAATAAGGAAGCTAGTCTCACAGACTTTTGAAGATGAAATGACTTCGATCCTCATTGGGTACCACATTATTATGATTGTGCTTGAGTATATTAAATTCTATCCTCATTGCAGCCTCTGCTCGTAGATGAGCTAGTTAGTCTCAAATGCTTTTGGAAGATGTAGAATGAAGCCAGCGAGCTTGTTTCTCAGACCACTGCATGTAAGTTCGATCCTTACAAACAGTCCTTATTCGTCGAAGGGAGGAGGTGAACATGCTAATCTCGTAGATTATTCATTCGTTGGTGTAGTGAGTTCGAGCCTGCCAAGTTCCTTACAAACGCAGACCTGTGTAAGTTTAAGATAAGCTTAGTAAATTACCAGGATGCTTTCTCTAGAGCTAGCTAGTCTCACAGGAACTGATGCAGTGAGCTCGATCCTCATAGGTGATTCATTATTCTTGCTCTGTGCTAGACTAGGCGAAGCTTAGTAAAATTTAGAGCGCCTTCCGTAATGCAATCGGCAATTAGTATCGCAGATCATTGCTAATGTATTGAATTACATTTGTACTTTTAGTGCTCCATTATTGCAGTCCTGTGCCAGACTAAGTCAGTTGAGCTGAGATATTTACTAAGCTTAGTTTAGTCTAACATAAGGATATAAGTGTGGGCCACCCAGTGAAAACGAACTGACCAGTAATGATCGGGCGAGACTAACTCGCTAACCACGGCGAGGAGACCAACCTAAGCTCAGAAAATACCTTCACATCCTTCTGTACTTGATTGTAAGCTAAAATCATTTCTTTGGTAGATTGAAAAAAAACTGCACTTTCAAACTATTCTATTACGAAACCAATTCAGTTAAATTGGCATTTTCTTTTTAGTATCAAATATATTCGCTGGGGAGAAATTGCAGTTCTTAATGCAGTAGGGCATCAGAGTTTATAAAAAAGATTCCTTCGGCATCTCGTTAAAAGCGTCTGACTCAGCTATTGATGCCTGAGACGCATGACCGGCCTGTCCTGATAGAGACGACATGCTGTGGCTTTCCGCTTTGAGGCAGGAGGGCATCTCGTTAAAAGACAAGCTAAGCTAAATGTAAAGTAATAGTAAATAATAGGATATAAAATGCATTTGTATGTATACCGTTGGATGGGCGAAGACTCACGGTCTGAAAGGCACAATATGCAGATAAATAATTATTATCGATTAGTCAATATTTCGAATGGGGAACTTGCGTCGGGGAAATATATGTAAATATATTTGGCAACCGAGGGGAAAAAAATAACTTACATTTGCTTTCTATCATAGAAACCACAATTATTCGTCTATTGTGCATAACTTTTCAAGCATAATATATAAGCATTACACACACATATA
>VCCN01005109.1:5114681-5125769 GCA_006491835.1 Architeuthis dux | reverse complement strand
ACAAACATATAATTAGTTACCTTCATCATCTATCTATCTATCTACCCAAGTTAATTCTTATCTATCTTTCTATCCAACTCTTTTTATGCCTGTCTGCCTGTCTGTCTATCTATCTATCCATCTTTGAGTAAATATATCTGATAACCGGAAAAGTGAGAGATACTATATCTACTGCTGTAAACCACGGTTACTGATTGCTTATGTTATTTCGTGCCAATGTCCATGGCATCGTTTCCTTTAGATTATCCAGTCATATAATCAATACTTGAAAGTCGGTGGAAATTTATAACTCCATGCACCACTTGTAAACAAATAGCTTTTTTTATTATTCTTTTTTATTCGAACATCACAATAGACCACAACGACGCATTGTTTTAGATGTATCAGAATAGAATGAAATCGTAAGTCAGCTTTGACAGACAGCGGCCCAAGAGAATGAATCAACACTTGAGAGTCGGTTGAAATATTCAACTGTATGCACCAATTGTAAACAACTAGCTTTTATTATTATTTGTTTGACTGAAAATCACAATAGACCACAACGACGCATTGTGAACATTGTTTTAGTTGTATCAAAATAGAATGAAATCGTAAGACGTATTTGTTTTCCTTCTAAATGTTCTGGGTAAGTACCTACTTGAAGCGACCCCTCCCCCCCCTAAATATGCGGTTCAGAAATGTGCTTAATAATTGTCACGTATTGCGGACAGTAGGAACAACCTGGCGTTGCCCGGAACTTTAGTTAAAAATTAAAAAAAATTAACAAATATACTTTTGAAATATTAGTGATTAATTATTAAGCGGAAAACGGGAGAGGCCGAGTTCAAACTCCGGCTGGGCCGGTTTGTGTTCACTTCGCACTAATGCCCTTGGGAAAGTCATGTATACACTTCTCCCACCTCCAACACGTCATGTGCCAGCGTAGAAGGGTACGGCTCGTCTTCTAACATGTTTGATACTTACTTCGGGAAGGCCCATGTCCAACAACGTACCTCAAAGGCTGATAACAAATTAAAATTATTATTATTATTATCAGTTATTGCTATTATTGGTTATATAATTATTATTGATAAGAAATTCGGACAACCTTAGACTTTTTAAATGTTTTATTTGCGAATAGCAACCCATTGAGACTTAAACAAATTCTATGTTTCTACAACTTCAAGACATTCCCCTACATGTCCGGTGTCTAATACATTCTTTAAATTAACACAATACCCCTGGCTACAATCACCGTTTCAGAGAAGAAGATGAACACACACAACTTTCTCAAATGTATATTAGATATAGATATAGATAGATATCAGATATCATCCATGTGGAACAGGTAGTCTATTATCTTATTATCTTATTATTGATGTTATAACCATAGGTAGTGTTACTGAGTGTGTGTGTGGGGGGGGGCGGCTAAACAGAAAAGGAGAGGTGAAAGGGAGTCTCCTTGGAAGATACCACAGTTAATGGCTGTATTATTAGATTCAGAGGTTCCGTTATTGTGGTTAAGTAGGAGTTTGGTTTTCCATAATGCCATGCTAGGTTTGAGAGACTTAATTATAGCTGGGGAGATTTTATAAATTGCTAAGGCTTTCTATGTCCAAGTATGTGGTACACTGTCAAATGCCTTTTGATAATCCAGGCTGTACTTAGGTTGCGATGTTTAGTTCGGCAGTTCTGAAGTATCATTTTATTTATTAGCAGTTGGTCTTTGCACCCACATGCATTTCTTTTACTTATTATCGGGGTGAGCGCGAACGCAGACCCCGGACTATTATTATTAAGTTGAAAATCAGCCGGATTTTTCTTGTTGCATTCTTCAAGTAAACGCATTTCAGGGGCACCTTGAATCAATACTTCTGGCTACAAATCACCGTTTGGGAGGAGAAGATAGACATACACACAAACAAACTTTCTCAAATATATATTAGATAAACAAATGTATTTTGTATATTTTACAGATCTTTAGAAATATATTATCGTACACTTTGAACTTGTACCTATATATATACATGTGGCAATAACAACCTAATATCATATGTGCAAATTTAGGAATATACTTTAGTTCAGAACATTAACAATTAAGATAAGCTTCCTCTTCTTTTTAACTGCGACGAACTTCGACAGTTCTATGAATGCCAAAACGTTTTTCGTTCATACCAAATTTGCATCGTTTCATAAGAAAGGAACGATAGAGAGGGTGGGAGAAGGATTTTTCTTTCTTTTTCACGTCACATAATGCTTTTTTAAAAATCAATACTCGAAATAAAAAATATATGACTTATAACTTATGGGGGCCACAAATAGATACACACTTCTTGGATTCAAACGAAAATGTAGCAAGGCTCGAAAAGATCGGTCAGTATCCATTTTCAGAGAGTCTTTTTTTAAAATCTCTTAACAGCTTTACATTATTTAAAAAAAAATCATTTGGAAACAAATAGTTTTATTACAGAAACAAATATTGCCAAATGCTGTCAAAATGTGTGTAAACAACGTCGCTGGTTTTGAACAAGGTCTGTTCTTTTCCTTGTTGTACTAAGTGTTGCGTTGTCAGCTTACTTCGGGAACTGATTCTTCTTCTTGATCCCCTGTGGAGTCAGATGAAAAATACATGTGTTGTGTGAATTGGAATAATGTAGCAAAGGGAGACACGCCGTGTACAAAAATATTTCTTGTTTATTTTTTCATTAGCTGACGAAAAGGGATCCCGGAGTTTACGAAAAAGAGACGTTGAAGACGAAGAGTTACAAAAAGGTGTAGATGGCGAGCGATGCCGAAATACGTGGGAGATGGTACAAACCCGGCAGGACATGTCGTCTGCTACTACTTTTGCGGCGCCTTTTTCTCTCACTGTTCACTGCAAGCCGAATTTATCTGCTTCCTTCTCTATTGTTGTGACAGGTACCATTCAGCTAAAAGTTTCCATTCTCGTCTACTCGAACGTACTTGAAATGATAACATTCCGACGTGGGGCCGCTGCCATCCGTCACCCACAGCCCAAATGTTGCCCGGCCAACGCACACGCAAAACACCTCGCTCGCCATATTCTTACATTATATATATTTTTTTAGTTTCGACATGTATGTCAATACGAGTGTAATAATGTTCATAGAAGCATAAAGCAGGGATTAAGTAACACTGACTGCTATGGCAGTTATAAGCATTTTATTCGTGAAACATATATTAAAAAAAACAATTTTTCTTCGGTTACAATTTAGCCAGATTCAAGTAAGCCTATCAAGTTCTTGAGGTTGAAACCCTATTTGCCAAAGTTCACCTCCATCCATTCAGTAATGTTGATGCCTATAAGGTCTGGGCATCTACACATAGTTTTCTTCGTTTAATCATTTCTGTGGCAAATATTTTTTTTTTTTATAAAAGAATTTATTTTTCATGACATACTGGATGAATGGACATCAATTAAGCTAGTTGAGGAAAAGTGCTTACCCCCCCTCAAAAAAAAGAATTTATTTGTAGCAGATATGCTACATTGGCGCATAAGGGTGAAACATAACAAATATTGGAATGTGGATACAATAATGTTTATTGCATATAAAATATCTGTCCAAAGATTTCTCACGGGCTCATTTCCACAATGGATTCGAATTGATTAAATCGATTATTTTTAACCCAGCCCTGGTAATAAATATTTCCAATGTAGCAAATATACTAGACATGTTTTCAAATGTTTTACAACAAAAACAATGTATTCACTGAAAAAAGTTTACTATATCTAAATACTCGATGTATGAATATTTTAAAATGTGAAACATTCAGTGAATATCTCAATAAGAAAAAAAGAAAAAAAGCAGTTAGGGCAGAAAACGTACGTTATCAAGGACAAAATCAAGCGCATGTAAACTAAACATCTGAAAAGTGAACTTTGCCTTGCAACGTGTTAGGAAGGTTACAAATAGCAATGCATGGTGGTTAGAATTTGATTCGAAAGCGAAGCCAAAACATAATGGCAGCTTGTTCTATTTGTAGCGGATTAGCTACAGTGCCACAGAAAGGGTGAAAATATTTTGACCGAATTTAGCTCAACCTTCAAGATCCGGATCGGCAAACTACGACCCGCGGGCCAAATCCAGCCCTCGGCTTCATCTTATCCGGCCTGCCGACTCCTTTGAATAGTTGACGTTGCATACAAACATTACAGAAACCAGAGAATTTGAAGCACAATTTGACAACATTTTGCCCTCATCCCCCACCAGCCCAAAACAAAAATAAGAATGTCATAGTTCGCATTGATTGAGAGTACAAGGAAGTTTATGTAGGTATATACTCCTATAATGAAAAACATTAAAGTAATTAAGAAACAAACAGTTTCCATAGCCTTGAATGATCATTATTTCCCGCGGGACATAAACATATATCTAATCCGGCCCGCCTTTAAAAAGATTTGCCGACCCCTGTTCTAGATTATGAAATAATGAATGATAATCATTTTCACTTTCAGTTTATTTTTCCAAACACAAAGTGAATTAGAATCTATAGTTAAATCGCAGAAGAATTTTTCTTGGGGAGTTTTCGCTTCTTTTTGTCTGCCTCCCAGCAAGTAATATTTGAGATTTACTTCTCAATTAGATTAAGCCAAACAAAAGCCCTAAGCACATTTGACAGTTTTCTTCCATGACATTTCCCTAAGCAAATCCTACAATATTATTCAATATAAACCATTTCTGTCTTTATTCTAGACAGGGGAGAAAATCTCACACTATCAAATGCTAACAAATATATCTGACGACTTCATATTCGCAACACTCAGTCAGTCACAATCAACATGTTGCTTTTATTTTTCAATGTTATTATTTTGGTTGTAACTACCTGCGTTCAAATGTTATGCTTTCAGTAATAACATAAGGGAAGGGTTAGGTTGTTGTAATAATGGGATAGACAAGGAGAGGTGAGAAAAGAAAGTTAGGTAGTTTAATAAAAGGCTAGGAAAGACTGCGTTTGATAGAAAACAGGTTAGGTAGTTTAATAAAAGGGTAGGAAGAGAGGGAGAGAGGGCAAAAAACAAGTTTGCTAGTTTAATGAGAGGTTAGGAAGAAAGGGGACAGACACAGTTAGGTAGCTTAAAAGAGAGTAAGACAGGAGAGAGGAGGAAAAGAAAGTGGTAGAATATGTTAGCGTATGAAAGTAATCCATGTTTGTAAATAATGAAGATCGGAAGGGATAGAGTAGAGAATGAGAAGATACAGGCAAGAAGGCGAAAGAATAGAAGAGGCATGAGATAAAGGATAATCTTAGTTGTCAACAACCGTGGAATTTCTACGAGTTCAGCTAGTCGAATATTATTATGATACTAATTCTTTCGGCAACCTGTGATATCACAGGTAGGATTTATTAAACAATTACGTCACGACTTTCGTCAATTGTAATATAGTGACAGTAGGGATGAACATAAAACAATAGTCATGGTAGTATTTTCATGCCAAATTCATTTGAACCGAGTGACGTTACCACTACTCTGCTACTCCTCAACTTGGTCATTTTTTGGACTAACAAAATGAATATTTTTGACGGTCGCGAAAAAAATGATAATCAAACAAGAAATCTTGCAATCTCTGACCTAAATTATGTTTGGGCAAATTTCTGCATTCAATCAGTATTTTGTGCTTTGAAGATCAGAAGACAAGGGATTGTCAATGGTCAGGAAATAAGGTAGGCGACTGCGTAAGACTATTATATGTATAATTAATTAAATTTACATTAGTCTGTCATAGTTTAAATGTTAAGGAAAGGGCTAGGGAAGAAGAGAATGACCCAATTCTTCAAACTGGGAGGCCCTTGAAAGTCGGCATTGGAAATCCTACTTTTTTACGTAGGAACACCAAACTATTAACTCCAGAGGAAAATACACAACTACCTCAGTCAATTTCGAAGTGGAATTCTTGTGAGCTCCATCGTTGTTGTTGTTGGCTTGCGAGTATTGCGGGTGGGGGATGGTCTGTCTATCGTCTTTTTTCACTCCTCCCACGCGCGTTGGTTGTTTAAAGTGGAGATCAGCTCGTGCATACCGAGTCCACTCTTTAGGCTTGGTGTCCTTCCTTAGTTGCTCAGTGAGTCGGGACGGCCAAGGCAACTGCCAAGCAGCAGATATGTCTGTCAGAGTAGCCTTCTTTTAGATAGAATGTCATATACAAAACAACAACACAGTCCAATAATAAATACATAAATAAATATTAATCACATGATTATATCTATTAAAAACCGCTGCCCCCAGAGTCTCCAAAGCCACGTCCATCCCCTTCGACTCTTAGACGGAACATAAGTAATAAATAAATAATCACTTTTTGATTACATCGAAGCTTCATCGTATCCGTTCTATAAATACGTTAATCTCCCAAACCACGGAGGAAATATTTTTTTCCGGAAATTCCTTGCTTTCCCGTCAAATAACAAACAATTGAGTCACGTAAAGGTTAAGTAATGTGGTGAATTATTAATCAAGCTTAACTTATAACGATGACAGGGACCCCGTACAGGTAAATTGAATTCATCAGAATGTTACAATCAATATAAATCAGCTATTGATTATGCGAGGATTGATTGATTTCTTTACTGATTGATACGATTGGAAAGAGACGATCAAATTTGTTTTGGGTGATGCCCCACAGCCTAGACAAACCTAATATTGATTGAAGATAATCTAACATGCATTCATTGATCGAAAGTAATCAAATTTATATTTAACAAATCCTTAAATAAATATATAAACTAGACATCACCCAGAGTGTGCATAGCTCTTCCAACGCCACTGTTACTAAAAACCCAATGAAAATCAGTTCATATATAGTCACAATGCAGAGGAAATAACTGTAAAAAAATAAAATAATAAATCCACCCCGAAAATTAATCAATTCTTCCTTAGCCCGTAGCGCACACAGAATTCCATTGAAATTCATTGAGAACTTTTGGAGATATTTTTCGGACATATAGCTACGATGTGGGGGAGCTAACTATAAAAACATTCCTGGATCAACCCCAAAATCTAATCAATTCTTACTTAGCCCATGGCTCACCGTTTCACAAAATGTCATTGGAATTCATAGAACTTTTTGGGGATATTGCCGGAGGTAAATCAATAAATAATGATGGAAAAATAGCCTTTTCGACAATTTTTTTTCGTTCGATTATTCCAATAATGTCTAAGCTTCTCGTCTCATAGAAGAGAGCATAAAATGAGTATGCCAACTGGGCTTAGAGTTCCAGGCTCTAAATCTCAATTTGCCTTCTTCATCTCTCGTACGTAAAAGAAAATCTAATCGGCTGATAAATTATTTTATTGCAAATAATCTTACAAAGGTTTACTTTCTTTTAAAATAATTATATTTTGTTTAAACGCTTCCTTTCTAAATAATTATATTTTGTCTAAGCCCTAAGCATAAAATCAATCTGGAACTCTGCTAGCACAATATTTTTTGTCAACATATTAACAAAAAAACTCTTTTATTTTAAAATGATTATATTTTGCGTAACTCCTATCTACACAAAAGCAACCTTTAATCATCGCTGGCACAATATTTTAATCAAAGAAAAGAAAGCATTTTACATAAAATTACTGTTATGTTTCCAGTACTCTTTTCTCCGGGCACACGTTTATCTCGTGATTAACTTCAACATCAACTGCATTCACCTGGTTTTCGACCAAGTTCACCTCTCCCAGTAAACAAACGAGTTCTTCCGTTTGATATGTTCTTTTTCGTGTAGACTTGAGAACTACCATTATGTTTCTTGACAGTTTTAAATTCACTGACAACACTGCAGTAGACGAGCGTACGAAACCGAATAATTTGCGGAATGATGAACATACTTCTGTTCTGAATTTCTGAGACTAGAGATTATCATTATTATACACTGCTTTACTTGGAATAGTGTCCCCATCTTGGTTGTTATAGTCACAACAGTCGAAACGTTTTACCCTCCGGCCTTCTTCAGGTTTCTATTGTAGTCGGTAACCTTCTGGGAATTTCCATCGCAAGGTCGATTTAACTAGGAAGAATTAACTGATACGAGATATCCTCTGACATGGCTAACGGAATGAGAACGGAATATACCGTTATGGATTGAATAAAGGGTTCGGTTCGAATTGAAGGAAGGTTGAGGGTACAACTAAAATGAGAACACTAATCCGAGTAAATCAGGTTATAATAATGAAAATACTCTTCATCTTGACATGTTTGACAAGTACCCACCTGGCATTGAACCTCGGCGATCTCAGCCTACAGGCACTGGCGTATGCGAACTATTTCTATAAGGGGAGCAAAAAGCTTGATTTTTACCGAGATGTAACACTTTTTTCTCGTACGCCTATGCCTGCAGGTCTCTCTTCTCCCTCAACCTAACCTTTCAATGGACAGATGTAGCGTAGTGAGGGGAGAGTCATAACGCATATGAACATATCTGTCGAAATGGCTCGTCTTTACTACCCGTTCCTTCCGCAGGGAATGAAAACATATAAAAACGAAAGGCTGCCATATAAACTGATAGAGTTGCATGTTTTGCATCATTAGCCGTTAGCAAATAGCCTAAATCCGCTTTGATTCTGGAAGTTCAAACGACGAGATGAGGGAATCCGCTTTGAAAGCTTAACTCATAATTAGTGATACATTCGCTTAACTAGCTTCCTACACCTATCTCTGGTCTTTTCGAAACCGTCAACCAAATCTGTCAACAGAGGTTTCTTCAGTTTTTAAGTGGGTCTGGCTCACTGGCTATGTATGTATCGCGCGTACTGGCCGCGCCAATGGAGCTAGATGGCTGGAAATTTAAGCATTTGCCTCCTAAAAATGTTTAAGCTAAATTGGTCCCTTAGTCTGTCGGCAATATTCACGCTTGTTTTTTTTGAAAATTCGGAGTTTTTTTTAGTGATCACTGCCCAATAAAAATCAAGATATGTGATTTATTCATTGATCACCCCTTTTTTCCAATGTTGTAATTGATCACCCCCAACACGCCATACTGCAAAATGACGTTGGTCATGTGACGGTTTCTATTGAGTGACTAACCAGACCTGCTTCTATTTCTTTTTTTCTTTTGTCGGTGTATTTATTTATTTATTATCCGGTGACTTAAACTAGAATTGATAGTACATAGTCTGGTCACGAACTTCACAAATAACGAAGAGAATTATTGACCAGTTGATCAACTGTCTGCTCTTTCCCCCTGTTTCTGGTAGAAAGTCGAATCGAGGTCTTACAAAACGCTGGAGGGGAGACCTTTTGCGTTATTCATTCCTGACTGCTATTGACTGCTATGACTGCATGGAAGGGAGACCTTTTGCGTTATTCATTCCTGACTGCTATTTATTTCATCTCAATTTTAGTTGCTTTATATCAGACCGTCAGTCTACGGCAATGAGCAAACCACGCAACTTTTTAATATGTTTTACTAAACATGAACATTAAACTTACCTTTTAATACAGTGGGGCCGTGGGTCATACCCGGTAACAAATTATGGAGCTTGGAATTTCTTTTTCTATTTTACATTTTATATTAAGTGTGATTAGAAAAGTAGCTCAGAAAACATTTTTCAATTATATTCAATATATAAAAAATATAAAACTAGCATTCCAAGGGAAATTATGAATCACCGCCACCCATATATGCTGTGTTGGGGGTGATCAATTAGAAAGTTCGAAAAAGAACTGATCAATGAATAAGTTATTTCTCTCGCCTTTTGTTGGGCTGTGATCACTAAAAAGGTCTGAATTTTAAAAACATAAACGGGCACAAACTAGTTACAAATTTAGCATAAACTTACATTTCATTTAAAAAAAACTTAATTGGGGTGGGAGTATTTAAAAAAAAAAACAACATTTTCCCTCCTCATTGAGGGGAGTGTGGGTGCAAAATTTAAAGTTTCTACTATGAACGGTTACATAGATAGATACATATAAATGTCAGAACATATGAATAAGCTAAACCCAGCAATAAACCAGTGTTGTGGGTAGCGGTGATTAAAAATGAAATAAATAATTTCACCGGAGCGGGAGACTAATAAAACGACCCTCTTTCTTTGCGGATATTACATGTTACACCCGAAGAAGGCCGTAGGGTACAACGGCCGAAACGTCGTGTTCAAAAGATGAACCGAGATGAAGACAACTGTCTGAAAACACTTATACATAATGATGATCCCTCATCTAAAAAATTCAGACATAAAACATTTCCACGAACCCAACTTTAAATGTCAAATAGCCGCATATGGCTCGCGAGCCGCGGTTTCGCCACACCTGATATATATGTTGTAGAGTTCCTGGAATTATTTATCTTCAGTTCTTTGAAATCTCTTGAGTTCCCTAAAACCATTATGAGTCCTTTGTAACACAGACTACAGTCTCCAAAATAATGTCTACGGCAAACCAGGAATTGGTTCTAAAGAGAATATTGGCGACGAAGAGTCTATGACACAACAAATAGTTTAGCTAGACTCGGGGAAACATTACCCTAAATTTTACTGCAGCGGTTGTAGAATATATTCATAAAAGGAATATAGCAAATAATTTGCAAAGGAAATTAAGGCTGTCTAAATTATTCTCTGTTGACGGTATTTATCCATCCTCCCATGGGGATGCAATGCGGCACAAAGCATATTTTATCGTGGGAAAATGAATTATGTTAAGTTCCAAAAGGGAAAGAAATGATGCCAAATATGCAAATATGATGATCGGACCAACCCATTAGGATTTCGTGTAACACATATAGTTTTTTCCTTGCTGAACAATCATTACCTTTTAGTTAAAAATGTGAACAATATATGTTATTGTTATTACTATGTTATTTGTCAGAATCAAATCATATGGAATTTACTTGGCGGTACTTATGTCCTCTCCTATTAATATGCGACAAGTTGCATTAGGTTTCATGGTACCAGAAGCAGACCTGACCTATTGAAAGAGGTAAGTCATATCTTTACCAAGGGCACTAGTGAAAATGAACGTCTGCCGGAATTTGAACTTGGTTTGACGATTTCCCGTGCTATTAAGCCTGAGACCAACCTGCATTTCAGGATAGACAAACATGCTTACACACATACATAGATATATTAATAAATACAGGTATGTCTATAGTGCGATTAAATCA
>VCCN01005109.1:4932584-4946749 GCA_006491835.1 Architeuthis dux | reverse complement strand
CCCCTCAAGTCTCTAGTCACGGGGACATGGGATCCCTCTATACCCACCCGAATTCGGCACTAAATGACCCACCAAGAGTCGATGTGCCGTTAAACGCAAGAATTTGGCGTAACAATCTTCTTACTCTTTGGTTTTTCCTTGTATGGCTTTGTGTCGGACTAAACTAAACTCCCCAGCTATGACTAAAATAGTTACTAGGTAACCAGTCTAGGAGAAGGACAACTCTGATTCCAAACCAGGGAGTGGAGCCCTTTTTAAGGCAGTTTGAAATACAATTTGAATACATTTCGACAGCTCATATAGCTCTCTGGTTTCCTCTGGACTACTTCAGCGAGGCCGAGAGGGGGGATTCTGACGACTAGCCATCACAGGATTTCCATACGCTTCGCCCAGGCATGCGCCATGGAGGGGACACTCAAGTTCCGTTCCATTGTCTGTAGATATAGAACCGAGGCCATTCAAACAAAGCTGGATAAATATCGTTATTAGATAGGGCGTTATTAGATAATAGATTATTATGTCTTCGATGAAATTATGCTGATGAAGCTAGATGAACACAATTTCTATAAAGACTTAATCTACTATCTAATGAGCCCTTTATCGCTTTGTTTAGATATGCAGTTTGGATACAAAATCTATATGATGAGATAATGAAAGTATTTGATTAATTTCATGCATGTTACTTATTTTGGAAGCATGCTTTGGAAATTCAAATTAAACGAATTCGTAGCGCTTTTCATTTTAGGTTAATGAAATCCAGTCGAGCGAATGGAATTCAATCAACTATCGGTCTTTACCTTCTGTCGAATCCCTTTCATCATACGATCTGTTTTTGTCCGGTAAATGAACTACGACTCAATAAATCGATAATTTCAATCAGTGTTTAGAGCGGAAGCTTTTAGGTGTTTAAATGGAGAAATAAAAGAAGGCAGTTATCAATAACCTTGATTACCTTTAATATCAGGTTTTAAAAATCAGACGACAAATCAGTAAAGGTTTTAAAATGATTGAGTGGATGAGAAATTGAAAAGAGCAATACGGTTTCGATCGTGGATGATTGCAACACGTTTCACAAAAAGCGCCAAACCTATTAAATCCAAAAGAGACGCCAGCAATCTAATCTTGAGATAGTTCAATAAAAATAATCATTTTTTTTCAAATCTTCCCGATCTTTTACAGGTACAAGTTCTCTCGTCTTACTTTTAATCCTACCATTTGATCAAAAGTTTGTTATTCGTATTTACTCTTTGTTAATCTTTCTATTAATCCAGAATACAAATAAAAGTTCCCGTGGTCCATCCGTTACTAATCTGAACATTTTTACAAATATTGATCAAAACATTTCATTAATATTTACTACCAACATGATGCGGATACGGGATCTTTAATCCAACCTTCGTTTCATCCAACCTAAGTGAAATATTTTATTCTCATATACAGTTTGTATTTGTATCAATACATAACACTTGGTAAGTTGATGCAAAATTATTCAGCCACTTTTGGCAAAACCTATTATTTAATTGAATTAAATTGATTTTAAATCGTGTATTCTGTCACATTCGGTTGAAACAAACGTGTCCAGAAAACTCTTTTGTAACCCCCTCCCTAAATAGGTTTTTAGTAGGGGTTTCAATTTACGATGTAAGATTATGCTAAATTGATCCCTAGTCTGTGCCCGCTTTTTAAAATTGTTTAAACAGGTGAGAGAAGTAACGTATTCATTTGTCACCCCTTTTTAAAATTGATCACCCCCAACATGGCATGCTATAAAAAAGATGTTGGAAACATGACGGTTTCTATTGAGTGAATAAGCAGACTTGTTTGTGTTTGTATCAATAACACTTGGTAGTTTGATGCCAAATTATTCAGCCTCTTTTGACAAAATCTATTATTCAATTACATGAAATTGATTTTAAATCGTGTATTCTGTCATATTCGCTTGAAACAAAAGTGCACAGTATTTTTCGGCAATTAAACAATGATACATTTCTAGATTCATTAGGTACTGGGCAAGTCAGCTAATATCTATCTATCTATCTATCTATCTATCTATCTATATATCTATCTATCTATCTATCTATCTATCTATATGTCTGTAGATTCCTCTATGTATATATCTTCGTCTGTCCATATGTATTTATTTAACTCGATTTTAATATATATCTATGTTGCTCTGTTCCCGTCTATCTCTCTAGAGTTCGTATCTACACCACTGAATTGGTATGATCGTGTTTATCTCTCTAAATCCTTCTGTTTACCCTGGTCTGTATCTACCCCTCTATCTTGGTCTGTTCAGAGTTATTTCTCTATATTGTTATGTTCGTGCATATCTCTCTATCTCAGTCTCTTCATATCTACCTACGTATCTTGGTTTGATTATATCTCTTTGAATTGGTGTTCATATCTGTCTAACTTCATCATCATCATTATCATCAGCCATTCTATATCCACTGCTGTACAAAGTCCTTTCCCAACTCCATCCATGAAGATTATATAGTCA
The DNA here is from genome assembly GCA_006491835.1 of Architeuthis dux. NCBI lineage: Eukaryota > Metazoa > Mollusca > Cephalopoda > Oegopsida > Architeuthidae > Architeuthis > Architeuthis dux. Next base: position 4,944,249 of record VCCN01005109.1, on the reverse strand, counting down.
TGCTGGTTTTTGAGAAGGTGGTAGATAATTGAGCTCACCTGTTCCCATTATTTTCTGGTGAGCACGGTTTTTAATTCAGAGTTTCCCGTCTTCCAGAGGCTAGAGAGCCCAGTTTACCCTGCTCCTCCACCCATATGGGGGGGGGGCATATTCATGGCTTTCCAAAGGGCATTAGTGCGAAGTGAACTTAAATATTCTTGATCAGATTCCGTTGTCCGTGCCATTAACCGTTACGCTACTTACACCTCCTTGTCCATATCTATACGTTTGCATAGATCTTGTACAAATCTTACTGGATTTGTTCAGATACATCTAGACTCAATGCTACTAAAATTATGATAAGACGATGCTTTTGCAGTTTTAACATTATACATTTCTCACACATTTTTCTTTCTTTTTTTAGGTAAGTTTAAATGTGGTCTTACTGAAATCAACGTGGCACCTACCAATCAATGCGAATATTTACAGAGGTATTATAAAATTATATTTGTATACTTATCATATCTACTCTAATAATGAACAGTGTGATTTCCTTGGTTCGCTGTCCATAACATTCGATTCTTCCACTGGGGAGTTAAAGTTTTGCTGATAAAAATACTATTTGTTTCCATTGGGTTTAACGATATGATCATATTGAAAGAAATGGATGAGGACACACGTCGTATCGCAATGATCAGCAAGCTAAACCGTTGTTAGTGGGTTCGATCCTCATCGGATCTCCCACTATAGATATTAATATACTTATATAATGAGAAGTGTGACCTTGTTTTTTTTCTGTCTGTAACACTGGACTTCCACTGAGGAGTAACAATTCTGTTCATATAAATACCACCTAGCCACCTTTTGAAACTATGGACTCTTCAACTGAAACACATTCTTTATTTTTTGTAAATCGCTTAATCGGGTATTAACTAGTGATATCATATTTTAAAGTAGCACAAAACAAATTACGCCAAAGAGCCAAAGACAACCCACACACACACACACACACACACACACACACAGATAGAGAGAGAGAGATAGAGAGAGAGGCCGTTTAAAAAGTGTTCTGTCAACGTTCCTTTTCATGAATAAAAAAACATTTGCTAAGAGTATTAATTTATATATTTGTGATTATGTTCACGTCTCTCTCTCTCTCTCTCTCTCTCTCTCTGTATATATAGTGACAGAGAGAGGGGGAGACAAATGTCTATCTATCTATTTATCGATCTCATTTTGTTCATGTCTATCTTTTTATATATCTATGTATCTATCTCCATATCTATATATCTGCCTCAGTTCATATGCAATATAGCGAACATTCATGGAGCTGAGATAGGAGGTTTTTCCACGCGTAGCGTATATCCCAGACCGTTCACCTTCAGACTATTACTTGTTTTACTCCATGCAACATTCCTTATCTGGGCAGTGGTTTCAATAAATTCCTCTAAGAACTTAACGAATCAAAACCGGAATCGTTCTTTTATAACGAAATACACCATTTACGTATAATATAAAGCTTTCCTAAAAATGCTATAAACATTTGCATTAATTAAATAGTTAAGTATTTCAAACTGATTTCGAAGAGATTTATATTTTCTTTATATGTAAAAAAATAATAAGCATCTGTTGTGGCTTTTTAGTGTAGTACATCACTAGCAGTTTTTCATCCATCTCCTATACGGATATACAGATTTTTGCATAAGGAGAACAGATGATGCTACGACTTTTGAAGTCTTGCTTATAATGGAAACATCTGAACAAAGGCAATTTGTCATCAATCCAGTGGATTCCAATCCTAGAACGCCCACTACCGCTCTGACTTTGATAAATTGGCCGTTTTCTTTCATTAATTTTATCCCAGCAAGAAATTCTAATATATGCACTTTCACTTGCTCTTTGAGCATCTGGTTTTCTATCTTTAGTTGATTAATTTGTTATTTTTGGTCATTAATTAATCCTTATCTACATAAGAAATTTTAATACTCAACATTTTAACTTGCTTTTCAAACTTCAGTGCATCTGGTTTTTCAGCCTTGAATTTGACAAATAAGGGGTTTCAGGTCATTAATTAATCATCTCCCTAAGAAATCCTAATATTCACGATTCTAAACCTCTAAGTTAGCTTTTCGTTTCGACCTTGCTCTTTTATCAGGCAAAAGACGTGTAACCCAATCCCAAGTGTCTTTCTTCCGATCCAAACAGTCTATAGCTCTCGATTAAAGGCTTTTACCTATCTCTCTCTCTCTCTCTCTTTCTCACCATATACTTCCCATCTGGAATTTCTCCGAATCAACTACCCCTATTCAAGCCAAGTGTGTGTATGCATATATGAGCCACATTAGCTACACACTGATAACCGTATGATGATTAAAAAAGCATTTTACCCAACAAAGGTTAATTGTCAACATAATCCCTTCCGTGGCAATGCTCCTAATTCAGTGGTGTATATTAATCACTTATATCGAACAATATACAGTGAACATTTCAGATCAAAATCCAGCTAATAACTACGTGTAAGGCTGCGGACTTATTAACCTACCCTCGAAATTGTGATTTTCAGTAGCCTTGATAAAAGAAATTAGTTTTCTTTAGTTATAAACATGTTGGAAAATCTCATATTTCGGATGAAAAACAGGTATCGTTAGTAACTCAATAGAAACCGTCACATAACCAACGTCTTTTGCCAGCCGTGTTGGTGAATAAGTTACTTCTCTTGCCTTTTGTTGGGCGATAATCACTAAAAAAAGTCCGAATCTTTAGAAAACAAGCGTAAAGGCTGCCAGACACAAACTAAGGGACCAATTTAGCATAAACTTACACTGTAAATTGAACTCCCATAAAACTTATTTTGAGGGCGTAATTTTTGTTTGCAGCCCTAAAGGAGTGAATGTCTAAGCTCCATTGGTGTGGCCTGTACGCGTGACACATACATAGACAGCCAGCCAGAATCACGTAAAAACTGAAGACACCTATGGTGACTATGTAGACAGTTTTGGTTGACAGTTTCTAATAATTAAGCTTTTCTGAAGATTAGCCAGCAAACAAGCACGCCTTGTTGTCATTTGTTATCAGTCTGGTGTATTGGTCTTTAAAGAAAGGCTTTCGAATATATAGAGCCACGACATGTCTAAGGTTAATGTTCAGATTAGGTAATGATGCGTGTTTGCCCAAACATTGAGCCCATGAGACTTGCCAGGGAATGGAAGTGGATCCAAGAACAATGGCTTGAATACAATCGACAATGACACTGTTTCTTCTTTATAAAAAAGAATCATTTCATTTGACAACTTTATTTCGTTCGGCAAAATTCATCGCGAGAAATCGAGGCGTTCATTAAAAAAAAATACGTTAGCTCAAAACAGCTCATTATTTCAAAACAGCTCATTATTTAAAAACAGCTTATTATTTCAAAACAGAACCCAATTATTTCAAAACTCCTGAAGAGACCAGCATGACTGGTGAAATATATAGAGTCAGAATCCAGTAAAAATATCATCTATCATCCGATCTGGTTGACTTGTTCCCAGATGTATTTATAATATATAGTGAGTTTGATGAAGGAAACGGAAGTTGAAAAAGTGGAAGACTTATTGAAGATATGGAGTCAACAAATGTCATCGTTGGTGGAATGAATAAAAAGAATGACATGGATTTAGCGGTTGGATTGGTCTTTATGTTAGGAAAATATATCAAAATCAGAAAACGATATCTATATCTATATCTAGATCTATATATATTTATACATATATAATTAATTCCTTATATATCAACACATATATTTACAACCCGTTAGTTTAGGGGTTCTCAAACTTCATTGTATGATGGCACTCTAAGAAATATGTTTGACTTATGGAGCGCACCAACTGTAAAAATGAAATGGACTAGAAACAAGCCTGGTTGCAGAAGGGTCAAACTCCACTCCTACTTCTATTCCAACTGAAGATGATTACTGCAACTTTTGTAATGTAATGAATACACAATTATAAAAATGTATTTTTTTAGTATAAATGTATTCATTTATTAGAATCAAATAAGCCCTTCCGTATATGTAAAATAAATGTCGCAGGTGTGTAAGCCTTGTTAATTTAGCTCAGTTGGTAAGAGACCAGCCTACCAATGAGTTGATCGTGGTTTCAAATCATGGTACTGCAATGTTAATTCTTACTCCCCTAAATGTGGTGAGGATTGTTCTTGCTGTTCTTGTTACGGTAGAAAAACAAAGTCAGACTTGGACTGTAGTTTGACAGAAAACATGTCAGTAGTCAATGAACGAAATCTTTATATCATCATACTGATATACGTACTCATCACCCCTTTTTGATAAAACCACTAGATTGACAACTATGTGGTGGAAGCGGGACAGGCATAATAACCATCCTAGACACGCTCAAAGCTTGAAATACACGTTTGCGTATTAGTAAAAGAATACGCGGCACACTTAGGAGATAGTTGCGGCACACAGTTTGAGAACCGCTGCGTTAGATATATAAATCACACACACACATTATATATATGCGTGTGTGTGAGAGAGAGATAGAGAGATATAGAGAAAGAGAGAGAGAGAAAAAGAAAATACCTTCTGGTTCGAAGGTCTCAGTTATTAAGATCTGTGCATTCCAGTTAATGTTATGTTTTAATATCTCGTGAGATAGCGCTATGGTTGAACCTTTGACAGCGAACAGCTGAAAACTTTTAGAAAATGTTCCAGCTCTAATTCAATTATAAAGCTTTTGACCTTCTCATGAATATAACATTCAAACAATCCGCTGTGCGCCAAAGCTGCGTCGATTTTTAAAATGATTCCTAACCGGAAATTGGTAATAAAACGAATTCCAGCAAGTGCACTGCAAGGAGCAAAAGGTATGGAACACGCAGCGCTTCACATAGAAATATATTTCTAAAGAGAATAAACAATAATTCTCTTCCATATTTTCATGATGTTGCAACATGGGCTCCTTTTTCTTTTTTTTGGTTATATTTTTTTTCCACAAATTTTGAAATTATTCATGAGTCAATAAAACCAATCTCTATAAACCTGCCGAGAATACTAATTTTGCAACTTGGAACTTTCTCAGCAATATCATCATCATCATCATCATCATCATCATCATCATCATCATCATCATCACTATTATTATTATTATTATTATTATTATTATTATTATTATTATTATTATTATGATGTCATGCATTTGCATGTTCACACAAGATGTTTGGTGGTTATGGTTCGAGATTGAGTGATAGCATGTCTCCTCAAATTTAGACCACCTTTCCAGCATTATGACAGATATATTAGTTTCATTTGCCTTTGCAAGTTATACTAGTTAATGTAGATACGATGTGTGTTCGTAAAGTATCCAGTCATTTAGTATTAGCCAAAATAGCCTACCTAGGGCAATTCCACCATAGTCCCCTTCCAGATACTCCCTTTAGTAGTTATCGAGGCGTCGCTCCCACTTTTCAAAACAGTCTACAAAGTCCTCTTCTGGGATCGCCATCAGTTACCCCGTCGTGCTCTTGTCATTTGAATAATACAGTTATTTTTCAAAAGAAGCTATATTTAATATATTATTTGTAAAGTAGCCAACATTAGAACAAGAGTAGGGCAATCCAAAAACAGACAAGAAAACCATGAATTGGAGCGAAGTTCAAGACTTCACATAAACGCCAGGACTGGTGGCGTACTCCTGTAATCCAGCTACTTGGAGGCGTGGTCGGTGGCCGGCTTGAATTCGGGGCTTCCGTTGACCCTTTCCTTATGATAACCAGGCGTCTGCACTAAACTTGGTTGGAGGGAGTTTCAGCTGACCAGGTTGACTAATGAGGGCCGCCTGCTCGGTCGAGGGTGGAAACGCAGCATCTCATTCAATATAATCGAACTTTTGTTTCATCTTTCTAAACTTTCCCATCTAACTTCTCATCTTCAAAAGGACAACAATTAATTATTTTGATTAAATGTCGTATTTTCTTCCTAAAATAACCAAACGTTGTATTACACCTGACACATACTTACAGAACTATCAGTTCAGTTATTTATAAACAATACAAACTTAAACAAAATCGATACATACAAACAATATCAGATTTATTTCAATTTATTTAAATCGAAAATAATTGGGGAGGAAACCAACCTTTATTACGGTACTGTTTTGGAGAAATTCACTTAGATCATCACAGAAGATCTGCCAGATAGTCACAAAGTTGGGAACACGACAAAAATCGAGCTTTCTATACGAATGAAGCGCCAGACGAACTTTGCAAACAACCTCACCACAGCATTCTTGCAAATAACACTGAAACAAACAACACGCTTAAATGGTCAGTCATCATACCTATGAACATAATTTCCATACAAAGTGAAATGATTACAATTCATGTCTTTCTTTCTTCATTGTTCTTATTATTATTTCGTTTATCTGAATGGAATTATGAAATTAAAATTGAAAATCTTATAATACATCAAAGCAAACATTCCAAAGTTCAGGCAGTGTCTGTATAAATCAATCAAGAAATGTATACGTAACCAGGTATTAAAACTAGATTAATGATAACTAAAATGTTTTGTGTTTCTCACCGGGAGTGATGGCGTGCTCCTGTAATTCAGCTACTTGGAGGCGTGGACGGGTGGCCGGTTTGAGTTCAGGGTTTCTGTTGTACGTTGCCTTATGGTGATCATGTTGGCATCAATATGGTTGGTTGGTGGGAGCTTCAACTGACCAGGTTGACTACGTCGCATTGGATCAAAAAAGCCTTATGTCCACTTTTGGGAAAAATAACATTTTTACATATTTACAAATGTTACATCAGTTTCTTACTTCAAAACAGCCTTATGTCCAAATACTCTCATGGAAAGGCTATCATATCTGGAGATATTGACTTTCACTTAAGGTAAATCAAATACAGAATCTTGTGTCAAGTGCATTGATTCAAAGCCTTAGCACGTGGTATAAATATAAGCAGAGCTGTGGAAAGAGTGCAAAATTACCAAAAAACATTGTTACAGTCACCTTTTCTGTTTTTCTCTGACATCAAAATATAACTGTTCAAAATATGTAATTGCTCATATCTCAAAATCATAAAAATGGACGTACGGCCTTTTTGATCCAATGCGACGTAATGAGGGCCGGCTCGGTCGAGGGCGGAGACGCAGCAGACAAAAATCCTCGTGTCAGGCTGTTGTAGGATTGTGCTTGTGAATAGTGCAGGTGCAGCACCTCGTCCGATATAATCGAACTCTGATCTTTCTTTTTTACTTAATCACTTTAATTTTGTAATCCAAAAAAGAACTATTAATTATTTTGATTAAATGTCTCATTTTCTTCCCAAACGTCAATGTCTTATGCATTATTTACAATATTGCCACGCTCATATAGGAAAATTAATGTATTTCTCTATCGCGTGAAATTAAAATTAATTGAAACTATGGCAGTGACCGTTCCAAAGATTTAGAAGGGTCTGAACTTCATGATGTGTGGAGCAGCCTGCCATATTTGTCATGTAAAATAATTTTCCATCTGCCATACGAAACTACGGCTTCGAAGTATTTCGGTTAGTTCTCTTCAGTGTTGCCAATTTAGATATCTAAGGAAATAATTAATAGAACATATTAAGAAAGATCTATAATCTGTAATTTTCATTAGATTTCTCGTGGACAACTTGACACTGCACTGTCTTGTGTGCTGACGAATATATCTGGCGAATGTCAACTCCGCACAATTGGCAGCTGTCGAGTAATCGCAGTGCATACCCATACACAGACAGATAGACATAGATTTCATCAATTGTAGTTAGATAAGTGTAAATAAACCTTTCTCTGAAAAAGAATTTTCATTTCACTTCTTTGTGGCTTCTTATAAACGAATATATAAATAAATTAGTTAATTCTGTTATGAAATATATTTTCAATCTAATTTGGTAGGCCATGTACAAGGACGTTAGTTGCTAACGAAGAAGATACAATCGCCTCCCTTTCAACGGCGATGTTAGCTTTGGGAAAAGCCGGAAGTCAGGGTGCGCCAAATCTGGACGGTAGAGACGAGGGGTGGGGGTGGCTGACAGACCTGGGGGATGTGATGTTTTGCCAAAAAACCTGCACGAGACGTGAAGAATGGACAGGTTGATTTAATGTCACTTTATTCTATTCAACGAAAGATTGGACACGGGTGTAACGTCAGGGCACGAGTCGTAGATAACATCGTGCAACGCGACTTTTGTGGCTGGGTGGTGAGTGTTATTTTCTGATTGCTTATGTGTAAAAAGTATAGAAAATGGCTATTATTCAATTCTGAATGTGAACGTTTGAAAATGACTTTAATGTCGAATTTTGTACAAACCTTTTGAAGGCGTTCACCAATCCCTCTTTGGTAGGGTAATAGAATGGGAGGGGAAGCTTTGGGTGAGAGAACGTTCGTAGCAGCAGCAGTGGACACGGTTGTACCTTTCATGGTCATAGAATGGGGTGGGTATCCATTTCTTTCAAGAACTCCAATCACCCTTACTCTGTAAAAAAGGGACTCATTAATTGCTTAAAAGTCCGAGCCGCGACCATCAGCAGCGTTCCATATTTGTAACACAAATAACAAGAAGGAATTCAATCGTCTGAAGAACCATTTGAATATTACTGTCCTGATCATAAAAGCAAAGTATGAAGAGAATAATGGACATTTTCTATACTTTTTCGACATCAATCAGAAAATAACACTGAAATTCGTCACCGATTCTGGTTATGTCTTTCGTTATTTCTTTTCCTCATCTGTATGTCTTTCTGTCTTTATATCTTTGTTTTGTTTTTCTACAAAGTGAACTCTTAACAAAAGACATTTCGACGAACATTTCGATTAACACAGGAAGGCTGATTCAAAAAGAAATATTTCTCTCGTTATTGATTTGCAACAATTCCCGTTCTTCAAGAGTTTAGACGTTCTTTAACATCACTCGCCTCAAAGTGCACCAGAAACATTAATTAGTTCAAACGTTTTCTCGAATTAAAGAGAAATCTCCATTGCTTCATAGAAAAGTGTAAATTACAATCTCAGAAAAAACATCAGAGAAGAAAGAGATGGCATTGAAGACAAGTTCAAAGCAAATTCTAAAAACAAGAATCAATTTCTTTCTGATCACCTCTAAATTAATAGATAATTAATAGACTTTCGATTCCTTTTATGAACTGATTCTTTGTATTTAAAGGAACTTTTTCATATGTTTCTATATTTTTATCGGTGTAGAAAAGATTTCTAGTTTCTACTTGTTGTGTAGATGGGTGTAATTTAGGTTGATCATAGATTGACATATTGCTTTTCGGGTTGGTAATTATTTTAACTAGCAATATTTTGTATTCTTGTGCGCAGACGTTTCTTTTACAAACTGAATGTAGGAATCATTAGAATATATATATAAAAATAAAGTAGTTTTACGCTATGAAATAGTTTTACAGCTTTGACATTTCGTAGTCCAATTCACCTGTACAGAAATCTGATTTTCCTTTTGAATCAAGAAAAACAGAAATAAAACACATTTCTATTTGATTAACCACCCGTTGTCGACATTTGAACTATTGATATTTTTGTTTCTTGGTGTTTTTGTCGTTTTGACAACAGATTCCAATGTAATGTCTCACTCTATACTTTATTTGTATTAATATATATATATTTAATCCCATCCAATTAGTCAACAATTGAAAGAACAGTCTATAGTAACTGTAACACGTGTAGCGCACATTCATTTTCACAACGCTAAAAATAAAATAAATAAAATATGTTCTTTTTTTAATTAATTTGACTAGTTTTTACTTCATCTTAATTAAGTCTAATTAAATGTAAAAAATAATGTATTACAATACTTCATCCAATAGTAATCATAAAGATTGAAAGAATGTTCTGTTTAAACAGTAAGATGCGAATTCTGTAGAATCTCCTAGAAATAAACTCCAAGCTAAATTACAGATTTTACAAAATGACCATTGCTTTATTACAGACTAGCAGAAGTACCCTGCCTTGACAGGGTTTCTACATCTCTAAAAATGAATACAATCACATGTGTTCACTATGCTTTGTATCAATTGCTTAAAAAAGATCCCGGCGTTCTTCACTTAGTCCGGGAATGTTGATTCTATCAGAATTGTTGCTTCCAAGCAATTAAGAAAATATAGTTCTATTTTACCTTTATAAAGATTTGCATAGCTTAAACAAACAGGTCTGGTTAGTCACACAATAGAAACCGGCATGTGACCAACGTCTTTTGGCAGCATGTCGTGTTGGGGGTGATCAATTAAACAATTGGAAAAATGGGTGATCATGGAACAAGTTACTTTTTGTTGGGCAGTGATAACTAAAAGAAAGTCTGAATTTTCAAAAGAACAATCGTGAATGTTGCCAGACACAAACTAAGGGATCAATTTAGCATAAACTTAAATACTCCACCACCACCACCACTAAAAACCTATTATGGAGATGGGGGGATTCTAAAAAGAAAGGTTTTCTCTAGTCATAATAATGAGTAAATGTTTGGTGCGGCCTGTACGTGTGATACATACATAGACATCCAGCCAGCCAGCCAAACTCAAAAACTGAAAATGAAATTCTATTCTTACAATTTTAAAAATAATCCTTTTTTTCCAAATACTATACTAATTTACATAATCACTGTATGTGAATTCACTTTAATCAAGAACTTTCTTCCAATGTAAGTTGTATCATTCATTCTTATTCATGTCTTTCCCAAGGGCATTAGTGCGAAGTGAACTCGGCGCTCCAGAAATAGCAGTTTTGACCAGAAATAGACCTATGTGGCCTCTAGTGACCTCGGGGGGTTAGCGCCACCGTGTCCTTACCCATATAGACTAATTTTCAGAACCCAGGTTCCAGTCGTTTAGACAGCCATAAGACATATACAACTAAACAATCGTCGGCTTTATAGTAATAGATAAACGAAAGTAACCTTGGATCTTAGAAATCGGGTAATAGTTTTTGGAATCGCACATTACCTATAATACATTATAAATATAATTGACCTATTTGGTCAGTAACGCTAGCATTGTTTCCTGACAAATGAAATCCCTTTTTTACTGATTTTCACTTAATTTTCCTTGTATAATCAATCTCAGTGCCTTCTTATGGTGAATTATTTGCAATGCTTTCTTATAGAAATCATTACCGATGCTTTTACATCACAAATATAATGGCCTTATTTTGTCTTTATAATAAAATAATTAGCAATGCTTATACATTAAACATATAACATTACCTTTTCAGTAATCCTTGCATTAATTCCTGATCATTAATAAGTTTTTTTTCTCATGCAATAATGTTTTGTAGTAACACTTGGTCTTGGTTCCAGCAATTCGTGATAGAAATCCTTTTCGAAATCCCACCAAAAAGAACAAAGTACCATTTCTCAATAGATTCCGTTTTGGTCGAGATGTCTAGCCACGATTTCTTTGGCCTATAGTAATAAATCCATTTTTCATCTTAACTATCTTGTCTAAAGGTGATTGTGTTTTTCTGTGTTGAGCAAGAAGATAAAGAGAAGTGTTTAAACGCAGACCGTAAGTTCATGGGGAACCCACTTTCCTAGCTTCTGGATTTCTCCCAAGACTTGACATTCTGCAGTTGACTGATTGCACTAGAAAAAAGAAGCGAGTAAATTTCAAAGACACCTTAAAGGTTTTCCTACTTTTGTCATGTGA
>VCCN01005109.1:4823057-4847324 GCA_006491835.1 Architeuthis dux | reverse complement strand
CATGTATACTAAAAATATATATTTTAATAATTTTGTATTCATTATATGTAACGTATGGCCAAATTATTCGCGAACACATATTTATGCACAAATCAAATCAAAGCATATGACTAACCGTGAACATAAAATATATTTCCTGGGTAAACGATATGTGTTCTTTCGAATGAGCTCAAATTAAAGTTGCCATTTTTTTGTTAATTGACTTTAAAAATGTATTGCTTAAATTCTGACAAACAAATTACGATAAATAAACCTAACATCAATATTATAAGATTTTAAAAACATGTGATTTAAATGCAATTCATTTTATAAAAACACAAAAAGGTTTGAGAATAGTGACAATTTAGAGGATCGCATAAAGTATAACTCAGTCTGTAAATTGACGTCTGAAGACAAGAAAGCGATCAAATAAAAACTTACCCATCAAATGTATCTGCTCGTAAGGTTGGGTTACAGTATGGGGTAAGTCATAATACTATCATAAAACCAATAAAGGATGATTACGGAATCTAGAAAGCAAAGATTGTTCCAAAGTATAGCGATGATAAAATGGCTGGAATTAGGACAACACCTTTAGGTCCAACAGCTCGTCGTTTAATTGTAATGGACGACCAGATTTACGTTACAATTAATGATTCAGAAACATTTTCCAATCCAGGATTTTAAACTGATTCGTTCAATAAAAATCCAAACTCCGTTAAATTTTCAATTGTATCAAAATGTCCTGCCAACGTTGGCATACCGTATGCTATTACTGACAATACTGTCTCATCATACGCTTTGTGATTGCAAGGTCTTGCGGTCAATCAGAAATGATATAACTTGGAGTATCTTCAACGTAGAATGGTCCAATGGATAGAACACATGGTTTTCAAGATGCTGCAATATTCTGGCCCGGCAAAGCATCATCTCATTACGCCAAGTCTGTGTTGCAATATCTTGTCGTACCAAAGAAAGAAAACCCCAGAAATTTCCCTCAATGCCGGCCAATTGAAACAGCTCATGTCATAATGCATGGGATTTAATAAAATATTACCAAGAATCTTTCGGTTTCTGTTCGCTTCAAACGCAACAATGCGTATCAAAATGGACTTTTCTAAGTGTGTTAATGTAGAGGAGACTTTGTTCTTACATGTAAAATTCAATTAAACCATTTATCTTTGCTGCAAACTAAAGTTGTATATGTGTTTGTAATGTTCGCGAATACATTGACCATGCGTTACAATACAAAAGTTGCAGTAATCATCTTCAGTCGGAATAGAAGTAGGAGTGGAGTTTGACCCTGTAGCAGCCAGGCTTGTTACATATATATTCAGATTGATGCATTGTTTGACAAACACTTAATTGAATAGTGTTCCTCATACTAAAAAACATCCTACCCTCATTTTCCATTACATATTCTCCCTTCATTCGAAATTAGTGCGTACCTATAAAAAAACATTTTAAGCCGAAATGGCGTAAGCCGAACAAGAAATTACGAGCAATTTACATTCCCAGACCAATACAGTGGTGATGATGGTATCTGTAATGGAAAAGATTCTGTTTTTTTTCGGTAGTGCAACTTTCCGTTTACATACCGTTTGCTACTGTTTTTTTACCATTCCCAGAAACCTTGATTGTTTTGGAATCGCCTGAATACTTGGTGGACGGTATTATTAACTCTCTGTGCCTAGTACTGCCAACCAGTGGATTGTTCCGATTGGTATGTTAGTAATCGTAACTACAAGGAGACGAGATGGAATTCTTTGTTTAACAAAGACAAAAAAACAGAGAACATCTCAATGTTATGAGATAAGCTGTTCTGCACGCATTGCTAAAATAGAATAGCAGCGTTGCTGTTAACATGTTCTGTTTGATACCGTTTTTTGTTCTGTTTTGCACTACCAGAGAAAGACACCGAAAAGGGACTTTTCCTTATGGACATTACATATTACACCTAAAGAAGGCCATATAATTGATTGACTGAAACGCTGTGTTGGCAACATTATTGGAGGAAAGAAATTGAGTGTCCGAAAAAAAGTTGGAATTGAAATTTAGCTGGCATCAGCAAGTTGGTGACTAGTTATTTGGAAATCCTACTTTAGAAAACTAACTCGTTTGTTTCATCTTGTATATTATTTATTTCACACGAATGCCTCAATATTCAAAGTCGTAGACTTAACCCTAATACTTTAGGTCATTTCTAAACACCAAAACGAATCGTCATCGTTCCACAACTTTGAATCTGTCAACTGGGCAAGTCTCAAAATTCAGACATAGACTTACCTTATCTCGAAAGTCGAAGGAACCTTTTACAATCAACTGTTTTTGATTCGCTGCCATACGTTATATCAAACTGTGTTCTGCGTTGTTATGACGTTTTCTCGAAAATTCATTTTATCAGTTTGAAATTTTGACCGCGTGAATTTTCGTCAAACCGCAGAATCGAATTAAATTCGCGATTACAAGAACGCTCCACGAAATACGCAGATATAAAATAAATAATCGGCATAAACCACGCCTAATTTGGTTGTAAACATTACATGGAGTTATTACCAGATTCCATTTATTTATTTATGAAATAAAAATGCCTCTATGGGCATCTCTATATACAATTCATATTAGAAATACATATTCAACATTAAAATAAACATTAAGTCAAGTGTAAAATGTGTAGATGGAGCCGGAGTATTTCCCCGTTTTTGTAGATCCAATGAATGTAAATTCTTGTGTATGAACACAAACATTCAAATTGAGTTCTTTTATCACACGTTTATATCTTTTATTTTTCTATGTGAACGCAAAAGGGAGAGATTCATTAATTGTTTAAAATTCAATTAAAATTATCAAAATTAATAATAATATTCGGTTATGGATAATAATGAAAAATGCTGACACCAACACCGGAATTATTAATTAGCCGGCAGACCTTAAGTCGAACTGACATTAGGTTTTTACTTATGAATATATATGTTTTTTTCTTAAAATATTTATATTTAATATTTTTAAAGAAGTAAACTTAATCATATGTTGATTTAAAGTACATGTTATGTTATTTTTGTTTTGAGTTTTACTTTTGAATCTATATATTTATTGTCTCCAAATATTTATATTTCATATTGCTAAAAAAATTAAACCTAATCGTATGTTGATTTATTAGAATTTAAAAAAAAGAAATTGAAGTTTTATTTAAAACTAGCCGAATAACCTGTCTGTATGACGGGTATTCGTCTAGTATAATTAATTATGTTTCCACTGCAAGAAGTAAGTTATAGTTTTCCGACCAGATTCTATTTCACTGATTAAGTTACCGCATTAGCTTGTCTTCACTCAATACCAAAATAACATGCATATTTTAGGGATCCGGAAGATTTACCGACAACGATTTACCGGCAACAATTCATCGAGATATACAATTTACCGAGAAGAAAAATAAAATAAAAATATAAAATAAATAAAACAAAGGAGAAAGTAAAAAGTAAATTTTATAAACTGGTTTGCAATTGTTACATTTTCCGTGCTAAATCCAGCAATCGTTTTCAGAGTTCAATATCAGGCGGTTCTAGAGACTGGTGCCAGTCGAATGGTTATAGTTTAAAACCAAGTAACTAACCCTAAACACTAACCTTACCAACAACACTAACCCTAAAAACACTAACCCTAACAATAACACTAACCCTAAAAACACTAAACCTAACTTATATATTTTGTTTTTAAATTCAAACGAACATAGTTCTACGAAAAAGAACGCTGAACATGAATACAAAATATAAGTTCTGAGTCTAAATGTAACAGAGTAACATTTGCGTCCCTATACGGCCCCACATCACCCTTGTGCAGTCCTATTAAATCAGATACCTGAGCAGAGTCGAATACATCCATAGCCACGTCAAAAGGGTGAGGTGATTTGTTTTCTTTATCCTGTTGTCACCGTTGTTCCGTAGGAAGGATTTACTGCAGTGTATGATTATGTCCCTGTCCTGTTTAGTATCCTTTTCGTTTCTATGTCCAGGTTGATTTAGACATCATTACATATATAACATATCAAGTAATTTATTAATTGACTGTACAATAAATCCTTACTAGCGATCTAAGCCAAGTAAAATGTATTCTATATGAACTCACCAATATTAAAATATATAATATTTTAAATAGATTATTAATTGACTTTACAATAAACCCTCACTAACGACCTAAATCCCCAACTTCCATACGTACAATCACATTATAGAATTATGTACCAGTTTCCCCGCTATACGGATAAGCAACAGATATAAAAATTAATTCACCCCCCTACCTATAAACACTACTGGGGGATGGTATCACACGAACCTGTCAAAGAGGAAGAAAATCTAATGGTCAGCCCGAATGGACAAATGGGTGGGTGGAGAGAAACAGTTTTCAGTTTGAAAAATCGTTAATATACAAGTTGTTACTGATACTGTCTGTTCGGCTTTCTTTCTTCTATAAGATCTGATATATATATACAAATTAAATTAATATTTCGATTTTATCAAAGTAGTAATTTCAAATTAATTCATATTTATTACTGACTGATTCAGTTTTTGATGTCATTCGCGTTACGTCAATTTAAATCACGACGGCACGTATCTTCATCGTGTTTTGGAATAAACTTTCGAAATAGTTTCCAACCGATATTTAAAAAAATCTGGACGCATAATCGGAATTTGAGAAGAATTTCTCTACTTAACATTGAAGATGGCCTGACAAGCCGAAATATATCTGTTCAATAAATATACTAAGGAGAAAAGTTGAATGTTGCAAACTTAAAGGTTTTATATTAGTTTCAAATGAAACGGTTATTTTACGTGATATCGTCATATCGCGTGAGTGATAAACGCTAAGTATTTTGAAGTTCTGTAGAAAAACGTAATGTTTAATCGGATTTATATTCGGAAAATGAGAGAAAATCAGTCAATTTAACAGTAAATAACATAGTATGTGAACTCGAAATAACATGTTCCTATGTAAACATTCCGTTGGAATTACAGTGACGTCATTCTTCCCTTCTTCAACCTTTTTAAAGAAAATGTGAACAAAATATGTCTCTTTTTTAAAACTGACAACTGCCTGTTCCTGCTGTCACTATGGAGAATAGAATATGTTGCCACGAACGACTGCCATCGACACACGCTAGAAGAGTCAGGTGGTCTCGGGCGGTTCATCGTAGTGTTGAGCAGCCAATCAAGGCAGACGTCTCAACCGCAACTGGTACAAACTCGTACCTATCGGACAGTGAGCGATATTTGGCCATTTTCCACTCCTCGGCCTGTCGGGTCACAATACCTGGCTCAAAGGCAGACGAGATCAAGTTGCCGTTTGCGAAGGAATCACTGCAAGTGGCATGCCGAATAAGTGGTTTTCCGGCTGCGAATGGTAAAACAGTTATCCTGTCATGGGTTTATCATCTCCCCGGTCTAGGTCAATGGGCTCCAATAAGGCGGGAATTCCGGCGGCATTGAGTCCCCTTTTAATAATGTCGTTGGGGGCGGCATAGCGAGGAAGGTGATCCGTGCTGAGGCGGCATGAGAGGGGGTGGAGGCCGAAACAGACCAAGACGAAAAGTAACTCCAATGCGGACACATTCATTGTCCAGAAGAGTGCCGGCAGTAGGTGGCGGTAAGGCATTCAGCCAGTCCCCGCTGTGTGGCTGGGATGCAGTGCATAATATCATTTGACGCTGGTCGAGAGAGGTAAGAAGGTTATTGCCCGCTGCCTTACACATGATATTGTCCCATGTATACTGTTTGGCTGTGGCATCCGAGTGGGCGGCAGGAAGCCAGCGCAAACAGGTAAGCCGGTAAGGCTACGTCAGGAGAATGCAGGCCAATTCTACCGTGTCGAACGGGGAGTGACGCGTGTCGCCAATTGGTGTCGTCGAACTTGCATATCGATTCTGCTCCACCCCGTATTGATGCTTCGAGATCTGCCAGTCGATTACTCTCCGGGTAGCAAGGGGCACTGCGGAGAGTGAACAATAACTTATAAATAAGGGTGAGCGAACCAGTTCTTAAGTAAGAACAGCTCAGGATGGGTTCAATAGGCGTATTCGCTCGATCGTTAACAGCGTCTCATGTTTTTCATCAAGGCCGGAACGCACTGTTTGTGGGAGGATAGGGGAGCCGAGTATTGAGACGTTCTCTTTTGGTTTCGCCTTGACTTTGCGTAGGCAAGTCGAAATTGATATTGATCACCTCGGATTTGGACGAATTGATCTCGAGACCGATTTTAGATAGGGCTGGGACTACAGTGCGGAGGTTGAGTGGCGTCATTTAGATACCAGATGCTGAGGGGGGATGTAGCGAACGGGCAAGATAATCTACGCCAATCGCAAACAACAGCAGACCCAGTGGGGGGGGGGCACCCTGCTGAAGTCCGGTGGCAGATGGGTTGATTCTTTACGAAACATGTGCAAATACGGCGGGGCGAGTCTCAGGCAGACCTCCTGCAGGTAATCTCGACGGATGCAATTGAATGCATTTTTCATGTCGAGCTTGACTAATACTCGATTTAGAGCGTCAGATGATGGTCAGCTTCTTTTTAAGCCGATCTCAAAATGAACTGGCCTCAGTTCTTGGCTGAGCTCTCTAACAGCAGGTCTGCACGCCACTTTGGCGGCGAGTCAACGGAAGACATTACCTACCACGATGGGTCGGACTCCACCGTCCTCCTGTAGCACTGTAGAGCTGTCAGGTTGGCCGAAAAGAAGAGATCTCGTGCGAAACCAGTTACAGAGCCTCGTAAGCGATTCGAATGTGATGATATTCTAAAAATTAGAATTAGGGGGCATGAACAAATATCATAGAGGATGTTATAAACATATGGTAAAGATTAGTGGACTTTTTAGGGTTATGTTTTGTGTGTTTCTAAATAGTCAGTTATTGTGTGTGTGTGTGTGTGGCTATTGTTTAATGATGGAATTAGGAGTGTTTAGCCTGTTTCAAATTTATTATGACTCGTTTAGCAGATCATTACTAATATGTAGTGAGTTCGCTCCCCACTGGGATACAACACTTGTCGCCTTGCGCCAGGTTTATTCTTAGTAAATAACCTTAGAGAAAGAAAGTCAAATAGAAAGAGATGCAAATGAAGAGGTCTAGATAGTTTGTCAATAGACACCGTCATGTGACCAATGTCTTTTGGTAGCATACCGTGCTGGGGGTTATCAATTAGAAAATTGGAAAAGTGGTGATCAATGAATTAGTTACTTCACTCGCCCTTTGTTGGACGGTGATCACTGAAAAACGCCAAATTTTCAAAATTCAAACGTGAATGCTGTCGGACACAAACTAAGGGACTAATTTAGCATAAACTTACATTGCAAATTGGAATTTTCAAAAAACAAAAGTTTGTTCGAGACATCCAGCCAGACCAATTTAAAAGCTGAAGAAACCTATGTTGACTGTTTAGATTGACGGTTTCTAATAGAAGAAGAGAAGGGGGGAATGGAAGAAGGTGAGGGGGCAGGAGAGCAGATCAAAGAAGAAGAGATTGTCTCTCAAAATAAGAACCATGCAGGAGAAGATCATACTTAACATCACATGGAGAGATCACAAGACAGCATAATATATTAGAAAGCAAACAGGTGTCAGAGATGTTATTTTAAAAAAACATTAGAAAGCTTAAATGGCTATGTACAGGCTATGCTGCCTGGATGTCAGTTAACTGTACACAGGCCTGGTCACCGGTGTTGGAGAGAGATACAAATATTTTATAAAAATTCCAGAGACGAGAAACTCAGTTATACCGGAATTAAAACGTAGGGGTTATGAGGATAGGCTAAAAGTGTTAGGGTTAACATCGTTAGAAAATAGGAGAGATCGGGGAGACTTAATAGAAGATTAGCAATAGATTGGTAGGACTTTGGAATAGATTACCGGAATATTTAGGGCTATCAACAGATGTAAATGATTTTAAAAAGAAGTATGATGTTTATTACACCACCACAAGGGTTTAAGGCCCTAGATATTGTGTAAATATGATTGTTATGATGTGTACTTGTATATACAAATTGTATACATTTTTTTCACACTAATATAAAATGTTCTAAAATGTCCTGGATATGACGACTCACAATGTGTATCCCCAGAGATCATATGCGAAATTGTGACCGGCAACAAATAACATGGCGTGATGATTTAGGCAATTTCAGAAGGTATTGGCACCGTAACGCTAGGAAACGAGAGACCTGGTGGTTCTTGGGTGAGGTATATGTCCAACAACGGACTCTCAAAGGCGGCTGCTGCTGCTGCTGCTGATGATGATGATGATGATGATGATGATGATGATGATGATGATGATGATGATGATGATGATGATGATGATGATGATGATGATGAATAGAGTAATATGACTTGGAGAAGACGGGAAACAAAAATAGTATAGAGATTAAATGAGAGAAAGAAAAAGCAAGTTAAAAAAGAAGAAAAAGGTGAATGAACGATCACGTGGACATAGAAAAAATAAAGAGAAACGATCGGCTAGAAGAACAAAGAAGAACGAATGAAGAGATCGAAGGAGAAAAGGGTGGAGGAAAAGAGAAAAAGAACGGACGTATAATGGGAAGAGTTAACAGTAGATTTAATGATTGCGATGTTAGGTAAGTAAGGAATAAAGGAACAATGAATGAATGAACGAGAGAAAGAGGTAGAAAAGAGACAAGGAAAGTGTAGAGAATGCATGAAAGAAGGAAAGAAGAACGTAAAATGCAATAAAGGAGGACGTGAAAGAAAGAATGAAAGAAAGAATGAAAGAAAGAAAAAATAATGCAAAAAGGATGTAGACAGACATAAAGACAGAATAGAATGAAACAAACAAACAAACAATCAAAGAATGAATGAAAAAACAGAAGTCAAAGAGAGAAAGAAACAAAGAAACATAGATTGAATGAAAAATAGATGTAGACTGAAAGACAGAAGCCAAAAGAAAAATGCATAATGAAAGAAAGTCAAAAGTAAAAGAAAGAAAGAAAGAATGAATGAATGAAATAAGAAAGACAGACGCCACAGAAAGAAAGAATGAATGAATGAACGAATAAATGAAAGAAAGACAAAAGCCAAAGAAAGAAAGAAATAATGAATGTATGAACGAATAAATGAAAGAAAGACAAAAGACACAGAAAGAACGAATGAATGAATGGCCGAATAAATGAAAGAAAGACAAAAGCCAAAGAAAGAAAGAATGAATGAATGAATGGCCGAATAAATGAAAGAAAGACAAAAGCCACAGAAAGAACGAATGAATGAATGGCCGAATAAATGAAAGAAAGACAAAAGCCAAAGAAATAAAGAATGAATGAATGAACGAATAAATGAAAGAAATACAAAAGACAAAGAAAGAAAGAATGAATGAATGAAATAAGAAAGACAGAAGCCAAAGAAAGAAAGAATGAATGAATGATCGAATAAATGAAAGAAAGACAAACGCCAAAGAAAGAAAGAAAGAATGACTAAATGAAAGAAAGACAAAAGCCAAAGAAAGAAAGACAAAAACTTAAGAAAGAAAGAATGGATGAATGAATGAAAAAAGGACAGACGTCAATGAATGAAAGACAAAAGCCAAAGAAAAAGAGTGAAATAAATGAAGACAGAAAGAAACAAACAAAGAAAGGAGGAAAGAAAATTGCACAGAAAAGTGACCAGAATAAACCTATCACACGAGTAAATGATGCTGTCCAAACATATGAAATGTGTCGGCTGCAAATCGAAAGTTACAAGGAAAGCGTCTTTCTATCGTGGTTAGAATCAATAAAGTAAGCTGATAAAAAAATGTTTTCCTTTTTTTAAATAATTTTTATCCAAGAATTTGGGCTGCAAATTCAAATTGATTTTTTCCTAATTGTATTTTGCAATCAACTTGGAAATTGGATATGTCGCCGGACATTCGGCCGTAAATCACTTTTTAGACATTCTTTTCAGATGTTCTTGATATGGTGTCACCCGTTTCACGTTTGTTTACATGGATAATCTGAGAACTGTTTCCAAGAATTCTTGAGACTTGTTTGGTATCTTGCGAAAGAGATATCGAATTTAAAACAAGAAAAAGAGAAGACTGTTCAAAACTTGCGACGTTGTATATACAGCATTTGTCAACATTTGTCAACATTACATTTTGTATACATTAGATATACACACTGTATAGTCTGCTTTCATTCTTTCTTCCTTGTACTTTCTATTTGTTTATCTCGAGAATTGATTTTTAAAAAGGAATAATACGACATAATGTGACGTAGAGAAAATATCCCTCTTTCTTCGCCTACTCTCTATATTTTATTTTTCTATTTTACCAACGCTATGAACTGATTCAAAGTCTGAACTAAAACTGTTTTGCCATTCATAGAAGTGTCGACTTTCGTCGCAGTTAAAAAGAAAATCAACGGTCATCTATCCGCTTGTAACGTCGAGGGTGTCGCGGGGTTATTTGACGTGAGCAACGTATTGGGAAATACGCTTGCTAGGCCCGTCGAAGCTTCACTAGAATTCCGTTAACAGCACATTTCGGAAACCCGTTCCCTACTCTGTCCGTTTTCAGACTTTCACCGTGCTGGACGAGGGATTAGACGTCCCACTTTTGCTATTTTACTGGGGGGGAGAGGAGTGGGATTCATGCCTCCCCCAAGAGCATTAGTGCAAAGTGAATGGAAATTTACTCAGCCGGAGTTTGAACTCGGCACGCTGATTCCATTTCCAATGCTGCTAACCGCTTTGCCACTGGAACTCTTTAAGAGAGCAGACTAGGAATATTTGCTTAAGGCAAGCGAACACTGCGATGAATATATTATTATTAAAGTGATTTCTTTTTTCTCTCTAAGATTTGCTGTCGAAAGTTTGGTGATGCAGTATTTTCATCATTCCACGAATTACTTGGGCTTGAAAATAAATCGATGAACGTATTTTTGTCTGTTAAATTTCGGCAACAACTGAGCTAAGAAACTAAACGTATCTTCCTTCGGGGTAAAGCCAAACGTAGGGAAATGGATGTAGAAAGAATGTATTATGACAATTTTCTAGTGGGAGAGGGTCTGCCTAAAAAAAATCAGTATTCGAAGTCTTGACTTTTACATTTTGAACAGTGAACTCCGGTGCCGTTGGGAAATACTATAATCGCAGCTAATGAAGGGACCTTTGATATTTACTGACCTTCGATCAGTACACCACATGGCCAGATAGTGGGGCATCCAGCGAAGATCGAAATCACAACAGTAAAATATTATCCTCGTCTAACTATTGTTCTTGAGGCAAGAAACAGCTTCACCCTGAATATGAGTGTCATTATTAACTGTAATTTGTATTGTCAATCCCCAGTCTAAGTTGGAGTTGACGTTGTTTTTCCCCGTAACAAGAACAACAAGAACAATCCTCACCAAATTTAGGGAAGTAAACTCTTCACTGTTTGTCTATCACGTTACGTTAAAACAAACCTATACATAAAATTAACATTTCCCTACCGTGATTTGAAATCACGATGTGATTGAAAGGTGTGTCTTACAAACGGGGCTAAACTGACAAGTCTTATATATCTACGAATGTATTTGTTATATATACAATACAAAAGGTGCAGTAATCATCTTCAGTTGGAATAGAAGTAGGAGTGGAGTTTGACTCTGCAGCAGCCAGACTTGTTAATGTTTAATTTAAAGTTTTTCGTTTAAATATATTTTTCTAACGACTGAGTTTGATCTTGCACAACGATCTAGTCACGTGGAAGTTGTAATTAATTAACCTTTGATAAGTATTTTCAGCGTGAATATCTGTTTCATTTGCGCGTTGTTGTAGTTAATACGTCTGTCCATTGTCTTTTTTATTAGATGAAATATTAATCATTATGTATGATATATGGTCGGACTATTTACCTCGTCTATGTGTTCATTTGTTCACAACGTTTCGGCCGTGTACCCTCGTCGGGTGTTCCTGGTTCTATATCGAATCACCGTTTAGAGCGCATGCTCGATTGGACTGGACATGCCACAGCCGCTTTTGTATATCCTATCCATGTCGGGGTTGGATGTTAGATATCAAGGGGCATATACTCTGTTCAGTCGAACCACCCAGCATTGACATCAATAGCATCTGGTAACCCCTCATCAGATAAGTCATATCGGAAGAAAATCTAAACAGATCTTCCAATAAAAGTGAAGCAACTCGGAATTGACACCTGACACACAACCCGGACATACAGTATATACAACAGCGGAAGTGACGTGTCCAGTCCAATCGAGCATGTCCTCTAAACAATGATTCTATATTTTAGAACTAGGAACACCCGACGAAGACCGGAGGGTACACGGCCGAAACGTTGTCAACAAATGAACACAGAGACGAGGAAAATAGTCCGACCATATCATACATAATGATTACTACACCCCTTCTAACTAAATTCAGACAACATGAAGTATTGTAACCCATTATTATTAATTTATGACTACTATTCAACTCCATCTTGATTTAATAATAATGAGTTACAATACTCAATCTAATAACAGAAATGAATTGCTTTACTGTTATTACTAGTAAAGAAACATGGCACCAAATAGATTGGGGTAGAGAGTAGGTTTAAAGGTTGGATTTGGGTTCATGTCAGCCATCAAAGCTTCCGTAGCTCAGAGGGCAGCAGGGGCCTTTAACCAGGCTTCCCTGTAGCAACGGGAACGTGAGTTCGAGTCTAAATGGGAAATTATTCTTTATTTACGATCCGGCCTGTTTATTCACTGTCATAGATTGACGATTGTGTTAAGTAGTGATAAAAAAAAAGGATTAAGGTAAATAGTAGTCAAAGAATTAATAATAATGTGCTACACAGTGTGGATAGAACTTAATACATTAGTAACTGTCTACGACACGACCGTGATAACCGCTGCTCTGCGGCTATCAGTCTTCTCCGGAAAGACAATTAAAATTCACAACACTCCAGTGATAAAACGAAGGCTTTTAAATTCTAAAGTTCGAGACTCGTTTAGCAAAATCAGATTAGCTTCACTGTAAATTTTCACTTTTTGTTAAGGTGCTAATGTTCATCATTCTGGGATTTAATTTTTTTTTAAGTTCTAACGTATTTATAATGCAATCCTTATGTCATTATTGCCGCTATTTTGTCAGTATGGCTAACACCAATTCCTGGCCATTAACAATCCCTTTGAAATGCATAATCTATGGTAAAATTATTAACAATACATTTCTATAATATAATTATTAACAGTGCATTTCATAAAAGATTATTAGCAATGCATTTACATTACAAATATAATAACCCTATTCAGTTTGTAACGCTCGCATTAATTCCTGGCCACTGACAATCTCTTATTCCTTATTTTCAATGTATTTCTATAGTACGATCATTAGGAATGCATTTACATTATTCCTATATTAGCCCTATTCTATCAGTATGATTTGCCTTAATCACAGACCACTGACAATCCCTTTGTTTTGCTTTTGAATGCATTTCGTTAATAAAACCATTAGCAATGCATTTATATCATGCATATACTAGCTATAGTCTGTCATTAATGCTTACATTAATTCCTGACGGTCCCGTTCTTCCTCATTTTCATTGTATTTCTATTAAAATCATTACCAATGCATTTACATTATATTATGTGTGTGGAAAATTTCCCAGAGCTCTTTATTGAAAAGTATAATGAATAATGAATGAATACACAGTTAAAACCGCCCTTTCACTGCAAACCTTTGCACACACCTGATACATATAATAGCCCCACTCTGTTAATAATGCTTGCAGTATTTCCTGACCACAAACAATCCCTTCCATCCTTATTTTCAATGCATTTCTATAATAATATCATTAACTATTTATTTAAATCATATATATAATTTCCCTATTCTCTCAATACCGCTTGCCTTCATCCCAGACAACTGACAATAACTTTCTCCTATATTTTCAATGCATAACATAAAGTGGTGAAATTTGCTTGAAATACATTTTAGGTAAAATGTCCAACATCCGGTATTTAATTATCAAATTTGTTTACCTACTGCCAGAAATATTTCATTTGTTAGGGCAGAAAATGAATAAGGCGATGTGGGGGAGTATCGGTAACGTCCGTGGGCGGCGATAAGAAAAACTTAAAACGTACACCGGTTTCAGTGCTAAAAAACAACCTTGATATATATTTTTTTAAATTTTTGTTTCTATACCGCCTAAATGTGCAGTGTCCCTATACATGTAATTATTCATTGTGAATGAGTGTTTTCGAAGTAGTTGTTTAACAATTCCTACCTGTGATATCACAGGTCTCATGAACAGCTAGTCTGACAATAAATTTCCAAACCTTCATACAAGCACACAGAGATGTACAAACTGTACTGTCCTTACACTGGCTACGAAGTTGCGTTCGGCTGAAACAGTAATCAATTGCCCTTGTTAATGATATGATAAGTATGGACAATTTAGATTATTTATGAGAATAGTATGATTGTTCTCCCACATGAATTCGCATGTAGGTTGTTTTTAAGGTAAAATGACACCTAATAACCTTGTAATGTAAACCACATGCTCTTTTCTAATAATGGAATGCTCCCTTCAAATATAAGTATTTGCATTAACATATGGTCAAATACGACGCATAAATGGAACTTTCTGTGCATGTGCATAAATGAAGAGACAACATTCGGAAGACTCTTGTTTGTTGGTTTAGAATTCAGTGTTTCTGGAAGTGTGTTAAGTTATTTTATTTCAGTTTGATTGCATGAGTTTAAAGGAGCTTTGAATAACGCCTTCTTTTGTGGGTGAGGATTAGATTATTTTCTTGATTCTCTTTTTGAACTCTGTTCCATCCGTGATAATACTAAATTTAGCTGTCATATAAAAAAAAGCATTTTAATGGTTCATTTCGTAATTCGTAATGTTGGTAATTTTTTTTCTTTGGTAACGACATTTCTCTTTAATAATTTAATCATTCCTGTTCCTGTTTAAGGAAACTGCACCGAAATTACTACTATAATTTGTTGCTTTTTGATGCAAGTCTGTGCCAACATGTTCATGGACTACTTGCAACTGTCGGTCAGATGGATTGCCATGCACTAATTACTGCTGGTGTAAAGGTGGTGAACAATGTGCTAATGAAAATACCAAGAGGGATACATCTTTAGTGGAAACCGATGAGGATAATGATGAGGACGAGGCAGCAATCTCGGATAATTCATATGAATAAGATATACAATTGTAAGACATTGAACGTATTTTATGATTTGTATTCTCATATTTGGTTTCTATACGAAAAGAGCTTTAATTTAATACACATAATATGTTTATCTTTAAAATTAGATTTTATGGTAAAACAGTGGGTGTGGTTGATGAAAGAAATTCCACATGGTTGGCAAAGTTACACCCTCCAGAATCTGAAACAGCACCCTCTAAACCCTTGGTTCTCAGACTTTTTTTTCCGGCACCCCTCTTATCTAGGACCAAACCTCTAACCCAGACATTCAGAAACCATATTCCAACTCAAATCTTACAAAAACTCTCGGAAAAACAGCAACATGGTAGTGTTAGTTGTTTGCTTGTTTGTAAGATTATTTATTTTTTACGAGGGTTTTGATTCGTGGCGCAACCGACTGTGCTAATGACATTCTCATATCCCATTCTGCATTAAGTCTATTGTGCTGCTTAGTTTGTATTAGCGTTAAAGCAGAAAATCCAGCTTCGCACAAATATGTTGTCGGAAAGAGAAGTAGAATCTTCACTGCTTGCAACACAAGGGCTTGAAACTTCAAATCGCGGACCATCTTTAACCGAAGGTCCAAATACTTTGAAGATTTAAACACTGGATTAAGAGTCAAGTCGTTATTTAAATCAATGAAGTCCTCTTGCAAAGAATCGGGAACAGACTGAGTACGGTTTCCTCTGTCTCATCATCAAAGTATTTCGAATAGTTGAAGCTCAGTGGCTGCAAATGCTTTTGTATCTCATCCCTCTTGGCCTTTGTAACTACATTCCCAGTCTCATCATTGTCAATAAATACGTTTAAGGTGGGGAAAACCTTAAAATCACCTCTTAGTAATTTTGCATGCCACAGCGAAAGCCTTTTTTGGAAAGCGTGTACGGAAGACGTACTGTCGATAATAATGTTCGGCCTCCCTGGCAGCGACAAATTTAGTTCATTGACCTTTGCAGAAATATCTGCAAGGTAAGTCAGATAGGCTTTCCAGGAGTGCTTTTTGATCGCTTCGACAAGTTCATGGTTTGAGGACTCCAAGACAGCAGTCACTTCCTCCAGCAGTGCAGAGCCACCCCACGGGAAAGTGAAAGAGCAGATGCTTGTGATCAGCTCCCATCTCTTCACATAATGCACTGGAAAGCTTTGAATTCAAAGCTCTTCCCTTGATAACATTGACAATCATGGTGATGTTATTCAAACAGAATCCAGTTCTTCACTGAGGGGCTTCTAGGCCAAGTGTTCCATGTGAATGGACTGCATTAATGCGTTCTTTTTCTGTTTTGCTCGTGTCACAAAATCACTGAGCCGACCAGTCATGGTGTAACGTTATCACCTTCTTGGTGATTGGCGACAAACGTTCAACGATAGTTGGTTGGTTTCGTCGCTCCTTGTTGTGGACGGTGTCAGGGCGCACGATGTGTCCGGACTTCGGGAAGACGGAGGTTGGTCTCTGGAAAGAATTGGTCAGGAATGTAACGAAGGATCGAGACGGAGACGATTTTTCTTGTAAAAGAATGTACTGTCATAATTCTACAGAAATCTTTGTCAAACACAGACATTCCCATATAATTGAGAGGGAGGGTGAGAGTGGGTGTCGAGACAGACCTCGGAGACGACCGGTCAATCCGTATCTGTGGGACACTATATTTTGTCTCCGCTCTGTCAGTCTTATTTATAGTGTGGTTGTGTATAGTTTCTAAAGGCTATATTAATTTGTTTAGTCTGTATATTTTGAACTTTGGCAATTTTGAATTCACCTGTGCTCGTTTATTAAACACATTTCTATTTTTAGGTATTTTCTGTCGATGTAATCCCCTTTCTCCTGAGTTACCCTTTGATGTTAACAAAAGTACCACTGTTGTTTACCAAAAGTGTCAAGTCGGTTGTTTTAGTTAGTGTCAATCTGTATATTTTGAACTTCCGATATCTTATTTTCATTTATCTATCTATCTATCTATCTATCTATCTATCTATCTATCTATTTTCATGTATGCGCCCCTTCGCTATGGTACAATGGATGCTGCCCCATCTGTGAAAATAGAGCAACAATATTTCGACGGAATGTTGTTTTTCTCAAAAGAATCTATTGATCACATTAAAAATGCATTCCCCTGTCGTTTTGCCTTCCATGTCATGACAAAGGAGCATTCAAAATAGAAAGCTGTCAGTGTCTTTAGCGCAGACGTGGACTTCAGAAAAATAGCTTCATTTCACACCATTTACAATTTTGGCAGCTGCTTTTCTTAAAAGAAATCTCATTCATTCAGCTTGTCCAGGCCCCACTTAGATTTCCTGTCGGGCTCTCCCCTCGTCGGCGACGCCCCTCCCCCACTGAGAACCATTGCTCTAAACTATCATTTCCAGCAAAAGAATCGCATTTGTGTCCTACTTCACAGTTATCCTGATGTTCTACTGGACTATCTAGGGAGAACCGGTGTTTTCAGGGGTGAGACTAATCGCCGGACGGACATATATGATATTCTGATGGGAGTATTATTTGGGGCTTCTGATTAAAATTACCCCTTGTTAAAGATATATTCTTCTATAGTTTTTAGAAGGGTCATTAATATTGAAATGGTTCTTCGGACGGTTGAACTCCTTCTTATTATTTGTGTTATAAACACGACGTTTCGGATTTTACACCTGAAGAAGGCCGAAGAATGGATCGGCCGAAACGTCGTGTTTATAACACAAATAACAAGAAGGAGTTCAACTGTCCGAATAACCATTTCAATATATTCTTCTATTCTAGTAACTTTAGATAGGCTTTCGTGATACTATTTTATTTTAGTAACTTCTTTTGGTGAGTTTTATCGGCATTATGCTGCGATTTGCCAAGCCGAGAGGATTTGCCGGACGGAGATACATGAAAGTCTTAGTTGGGGTTTCTGATTAAAATTATACCGTTTTAAAGATGTATTCTTCTATTTTAATAACTTTAGACGAAGCCGGACGGAGATACATAATATAGTATATATGGATCTTCTCGACTCGTAAATCGCAGCATATGATCGATACAACTCACCAAAAGAGTTATTAAAATAAAATAGTATCACGAAAAAGCCCATCTAAATATACTAAAATAGAAGAATATATCTTTAAAGGGTGTAATTTTAATCGGAATCCTAAATACGATTACCATCAGTATAATATGTATCTCCAGTCGGCCCCGCCCGGCTCCATCCGGCAAATGCTCTCCGTCCGTCATCAAACACTAATTAAAAACATTGAAGATGTATCAACACGAGAAATCATCATCTTCGTCTAAGTGCTTCTTCGCCATTTTCACTGCCTTCTCTCACCTCTTTATATAAAGATATTTAACTTGGTGGTCAATCCTCAATCATAAACATATCAATGACTGTCAGCCTGATCGAATTTCAAGTGTTTGAAATGAACGTTGTCAAACTTAACTCCATATCCGAGCAACGGCGAAGTTTGAATTTAATAAAAAGAAAGGGGAAGAGCATTAAAAGACCAAATGGGCGCTGGACTGAGTGGAATATTAATGTAATTGAAACCCAGTAAGCGTTATGTGGCAAGATTTGTTTCGGGGGGAAGGAAGAAATAACAGTTTGGAACCGGACTAATGGTATAAAAGTAAATAGAACAGCATGAGAAGACATATATAGATAGATAGATATGAACAGACTAGGATAGATAGATAGATAGATAGATAGATATATAGATAGATAGATAGATAGATAGATATGAACAGACTAGAATAGATAGATAGATATAAACAGACTAGGATAGATAGATAGATAGATAGATAGATAGATAGATATGAACATATATGAACAGACTAGGATAGATAGATAGATAGATAGATAGGTAGATATGAACAGACTAGAATAGATAGATAGATAGATAGATAGATAGATAGATTTGAACAGAATAGGATAGATAGATAGATAGATAGATATATATATATAGATAGATAGATAGATAGATAGATAGATAGATAGATAGATAGATGGATAGATAGATATAACAGACTAAGATAGATAGATAGATAGATAGATAGATAGATAGATAGATAGATATGAACAAATATGCATAAATATGCATGTCTCTTTCAAGCAACTAAACCGGAATAGAGCACCTCATAACATGAAGTTGGCCTTGGTAGAGTCTAATTACCCTAATCAATTAAATTGTTATTATCTCCCAATCCTGCGTGACAAGAATTACGTTTTGTAACGTGAGTCGTACTACCCACGTTACAAATTTATTATTTTTTTTTATTTTTTATTCATGGCGAATATGGTGATTTCTTTTTGTGCGTTTCATGAAATTATTCAGAATCATCTAGATTTTGTTTATAATTCTGTATCTAGATTTGTATCTAGTAGCTAGGCATCTATTTTCAGTATTTAGATACAACCTGAAATATCTAGATCTAGATATAAAATATCTAGATCTAGATATAAAATATCTAGAGTGGTAACCATGACTACAAAATACAAACATTTCAGTTTCGGTTTGAACTTGATGCTACTATTCAGGTCTCCTGTAAATAATTTTTATTTATACTGTTTTCTGAGAGTCTTCCGAGTTTTAAATCTTTTCGTCTCAACACATGACAACCGTCAAGATCATCAGAATTTTTCCGACAGTTTTTATTTATCTTAATTTCAGTAAATGATATACCCTGAAAGGCAATTTTAGCCAATCTTGGATACATCATTTTCAAAACTTTCGGTGGACAATGCCCCCGGACCACATTAAAGCCCCCCCCCCCCAAATGTTGGACCACATACAAAACCTTTGAAACATATTTTAAATAGACTTCTAAGCAACATTTAATGTCAGAAGGTGATATTCCCTGAAACGCAATTTTCAAATTTCGGATGACGGTCAGCTCAACAAGATCACATACAAAACTTTTCAAACATGTTTTAAATAGATTTCTAGACAACACTCAATTTTAGCCAAACTTGGATACATAATTGTTAAAATGTTGTCTGAGATCATGCCCACAGACCACCGCCCTCCCGATGTTCTTTCCAATTTGTATTTTAGCAATATATTCAGAAATCTTTCAACTCTGTCTCTATTTGGCATTAAGTGAAGGAAAGGGACACTTAATTAAATGTGGAGAAAAAGACAATGTGAGCCCAGTTGCTTCCCTTTGTGTATTCTATTTAAAACAGGCGGCAATTATGAAAAGATCTAAAGACTAAATATACAAAAGTGAGCACTTCGGCAAGTGAAAAGCAGAAATACTTATAAGTAGTTGCCCGGGACGAAAACTTCAAATAAACCTACACAGGAAAGCAAATGATATTTTATAGAGATATCAGAAAATTAAATATGGGTGAGTGCGCCCGCACACACTCTCGGACAGACCCGCGCAGGCACCCTTGGGCAGGCCCGCATAGCCCCTTCTAAAACCTTAAAAAATTAATCTTTCTCAAAACTGAGAAATCATGTTCTCACCTTTAGCGTCAGTAGTTTGCACGTCAAATCGGACCATTGGGGTTAAATAGCGACCATATGGTTAAAGAAAAACATGTTTTATTGTCGGGTTTGAGACAGATTCCTATTATTTTTAAATACTGCTAAACTGGCATAAACACTGAGAGAAAGAGAAATTTACATATCGCGGTTTCCTACGACGAATGGAAAAAGAATCCAGTTTAGCATAATAGTGACGTTGAAAATAGAACACTCCCTCTAAGTTCTGAGAAAAAGGGGTTTTCTCAGAACTGACAAATTTCCAAGAGGTTTTAAGATCTAGTACATTGACAGTACATAAAATTTTTAAAAATTGAATTGACCTGTGGGAACCTCGGATGTCAGCGCCACTTATCCCTGTATTGAGTTGCCCCCGTGGACAAAATTTCAGTCCCTAGGGTGCAGCCTTTAGGAGTTTATAAGTCCCATACATGCAAGATAACAAACAAACATGTGCAGTCTTTATAGTAATAGATATGAAAACAAGGCAAGAGTGTCTCTGAGCACGATGGTTAGCAAGCCAGCCTTGCAGACGGTATTGTAGTAAGTTCCATCCACACTCGGCGCTCAACAAAGGTTATCTTTTGCCAAACTAAGCTAAGCATAGTAGCTACATACATATAGGTCACCTTGCTGCAGAAAAGTGTTAAAATCATCAAAGATAATATCAGAAATAATTTTGTTCCGAATGGGGGTGGGGGGGGAGATCCAAAGTCAAAAGAACCCAATTAACCTTTGAGTACGGTCAGGCGAAAAGAAGAAGCAAAACGCCCTTACCTGGTTTATTTACGTCGGCGTGTATAACGGTGTCTTGCGAAAAGATTCGTCTTCTCGCGACTAAGCCCTTGTTTGGTCTTTCGTCAGTTAATAACGGTGACAGTCTCCTGTCTCCTAGGAGTTCGTAACGAACTCTATTATGGTCGATATTTTCGGTAACTTCCAACTCGAACAACTTCGGCTACTTTTCGCTGTTTTGTCTGTTTCATTTGTCTCCGGGGTGTGTGTGTGTGGGGGGGGGCTTATACATATTATTTTGGATTACCCTCCATTCGTGCGCAGTGATTGGTTTCTGGACTTCCTGGACTTCTATGATCTATAAGAAAGTTCAAAATTACACCGGCTAGTCTTTTCCCGACTTCCGTTTGAAGGCCAGAGATTTTACCCACCCCCTTTTTGCCTGACCCTTCATAAGTAATGAGACTACCTTTTCTTACAATAATTATGCTGGTCCGAATGTTATATGAATTAAATTTTAAAACTATAGATGATCTTTTCTTTTTATGAACGGATATGAATTCTCTTTATTCCGTTCTGAATTCCAAAAGATGCACCATCTAATTTTCACATCACCTAATAGTAAATAAAATAAACGGAAGAGATATGGGCTTTGATGAAATCCCAAATGTATGGTTCATTTATTTGTTATTTCGCGTGTAAGGGAAACAAGGACAAATTGAAATGTCGTGGATGATTCAAGCTGAATTACCTGGGCTTTGAGAATTCGGTGCTATGAAATTGAAAATTCGAAAAAAGTTCCAGGTTAAATTTTAATAAAATAAAATCCTAAATGCAGATAATCTCTTAAAGGTTTTGCTCTAAAAAGAGAAATAATAGAAAAGTTGATATCTGTTTATCTTCATATCTCGAAAATTTGATAAATGTCAATCGTTATAACTTTAAGTAGATAAATATATAAGGACATAAATGTATATACATTCATGAATCTAACAGTTTGAAATAATAGTTGATTGCATGAAGAACACGCATTATAATAGAAAGGAAGTGAAATGCATAAATACGAATAGACAATAGATAGATAGATAGATAGATAGATAGATAGGGAGTGTGGAAGGGTTGTTTTATTCACTTTTCAGTGTCAGTCCAATTATTCTTATTTTTCCTACGCGATATCATCAATCATTTTCAGCGTGAAATACTTAACGCCATACATGTTGTTTTTTTTATCTCAGATTTGTTTTTGGTTTTGTTTTTTACTTGGCTTTGGGTTTTACTTAGCTTTTGGCGTTTTGGCAGTCGTCACTAGCAATGAAATCATTTTTGTATCTTGATTTCTTCACTTTGGCATCTTGTGTTTACTTTCACGCTTTTCCTGTCACGCCTTCTCTGTGATTTAAAATACAGGGTGTCCCAAAAGTAACCCTCTTTTTGTGAAATAGAAGAGATTTAAACATCTGTTATATTGGCATTAATATATGCATCATTTAATAGAAAATGAATGTAAGAAACCGTCAACCAAAGCTCAACATCAACAGTCAACATCAACATAGGTTTCTTCAGTTTTTAGCTGGTCTGGCTGGCTATGTATGTACCACGCGTACAGGCCGCACCAATGGGGCTAGAGTGCTGACAATTTAAGCATTTACTCTTTACTATGTCTAGAAAAGAAATTGAAAATTCCCCCGCCTAAATAGGTTTTTAGTTGGGAGCTCAGTTTACAATGTAACTTTATGCTAAATTGTTCCCTTGATTTGTGTCCGGCAGCATTCTTTTTTCGCTTTTTTATTGAAAATTCGGACTTTTTTACGGCTCACTGCCCACATTAATCCTTTTAATTGATCACCCCGACATGGCATGTTGCCAAAAGACGTTGGTCACGTGACGGTTTCTTCAGTTAGTACTATGGTGATTTTCCATTCACTGATAGCCCATTGAACGACTTTCTTGCTTCAGGGCAACATCGACCGAGAGCTGGCTATTATAAATGCTTCTATGAATGGGGATATAATTTAGCTTTTGTAATCTCTGCACATGACTATGAAGTGTACATTTCCCATGTTTTATAGCAGAACGTTCATAGGTATAAGATCAAAAGTTTGAACTAATAATATTATTCAAATGGTTCTTCGGACGATTGAACTCCTTCTTGTATTTTGTATTGTAAACACGATGTTTATAATAATATTATATTCGCTCTATCTGTTCTCACGCTAAATTTACAATGGAAATTTGGCTGACATCCTGCATATGATTTTAGAATTTATTGTTTTCATCATATGCACAATCATTACAATGAATGTTAGTTTTCACGCTTTATTTAATAAATCCTACCCATGATATCACAGGTTATAAACCCTACCCGTGACATCATAAACATATTGTCTTTTATATTTCCTTTCAAGCATTTATTTAAATCAATTGTAATGCAACACGGTTTTTCTCACTTTATTTTCCAGACAGTTTCCGTGGCTGTGTCAGTGCTGACTCTAAGCGCCATCTCCATCGAGAGATGGTACGCCATATGCCACCCGCTCTCTTTCAAGAGCACCCCATCACGCGCCCGCAACATTATCTTCTCGATCTGGGTGTTCTCGTTTTGTGTAGCTGTACCAGACCTGATCACGGCACAGCTCTACCACACTTTACCGGCGTACTACAACGACGTACAGCTACTCTTGTCTTGCCGCCCAAGTTGGTCCGGAAGGTCACAGTTCATTTACCAAATGTTCCTTCTAATCGGACTGTACTTCCTTCCATTTTGCCTGATGGCCTTTACATACACGATGATCGCGCTGGTGCTTTGGCGCGAAGACATACCTGGAGTGAATGAGACGAGCAGAGGTAAGTGCTGTTGTTTTTCTTTTTTTAAATTTAAAAAAAAAATTTTTTTTTATTAT
>VCCN01005109.1:4756624-4766705 GCA_006491835.1 Architeuthis dux | reverse complement strand
TTGTTTACTTTCGCATTCTCTGTGTGGCCTGCTGACCCAGTCATGCCCACAATCTAATAGACGTTCTTTTTCTTTTTACAACAAACAAATCTGGTGTTTTGCTTTGCTGGAGTGGTCAATCTGGAGTGTGTTAGAGTTAGACGTTTAAAAATGTTTCAACCAGAAGTCTTCAAAGCTGTACATTATTTATACGCCATGTTACACACTCTACACACCCGAAATACTGAAGGCTAACAAGTTTTAAAAGTCTGATGCAAAGCAAACTTCTTGTACAGTTGGCAAAAATCCGCCTTTGAGGTCCGTTGTTGGACATAGGCTTTCTCATAGTAAATGTTAGATATGGGGTAGGGATGGGCTTACCCTGCTGCATTGGCCCATGGCGTGTTGTAAGGGGAAGAGATTCCCAAGGGCATTAGTGTCCCAGCCAGAGTTTGAACTTGATTCGCCAATCCCATTCTATGTGACGTCAATCCTGCTTTTAAAAGTTTTGAATAATGTTTCTTTTCTGCTAGATCACCATAGGCTGTAACTAAAGTTGTAGCTCCCTCTCTCTCTTTGGATGGCGGTGAATTGACGCTCTGTTCAGAAGAAGAAGAAGAAGGCAAATGGGAAAAAAAGAAAAACACGGGGGGAAATGAGAAGAAAATCACAGCAGAATAAAAAGAAAAAGAAAAAACAAAAAGAGAAGAAGAAATTTAAAAAAAAAATCAAATATAACCCTTACGCTGGGTATGGTGAAGCCGACCCGACCCGACCGGCCCAGTCCGGGCATCACATATCACAAGTTTTCTCCACGCTCCTCTATCTACGGCTAGACTTCGAAGTCTTTCAAGGTTTTCGATATGTGAAAATAGACTACAAGCATCTGAAGCGGCGTCACTCACTTCACGTGCTATTTACCCATAGCTGGTAGAAGAGATGGATTCATGTCTTTCCCAACGGCATTAATGCAAAGTGTACCCAGATTGTCTCGGTCTGAGTTTGAACTTGGATCGCCAATTCTATTTACCGTGCTGCTAACCGCTTGGCTACCAGAAGTAGAAGAGGAAATATGAAGAAGTAGAGGGAGATGAAGTGGAAGAATGAGAATTAAAATCACGAAGGAAGAAGATAACGAAGAAACGGGAATAAGAATAAAGTGGAGAATGAGAAGAAATCACAATAGAAAAAGAAGAAAAATGTAAATACGATGGAGAGAAGGAAAAAGAAGATATTCACAAAGAAAAGAAAGAAAGGGGAAAAAAGAAAAGAAAGGGGAAAAAAGAAAAGAATGGGGGAAAAAGAAAAGAAGTGGAAAGGGGGTATAAGAAGAAAATCACAAAAGAAAAAGAAGAAAGAGAAAAAGAAGAAATAGAAACGAAGAAGAAATAAGAAAACAAATGAGAAGAAGATCATAAAGGAAGAAGAATGGAAAAAGTAGACGTGGAGATGTATATAAAGAAAGAAACTACAGGGTGCCTCATAAGTCACTTTCCATTTTAAAACTTAAATAACTTTTTTAATAAAAAGGTAAAGACATTTTCCTTTCATACGTATTATTATTGAATATAACATCCCGCAAATGCCTCCCATTTCCAGCTTCGCAGAGTCGAACCCTTTCTAGGCAATGTTCCATGACAGCTTGTAATACATCTGGCCCCAATGCTCTATTTCTTGTCGAATAATATTCTTCAGTTCCAGGGGTGTTTTACAGCTGGTTTACATAAACCCTTTCTTTAAGATAACCCCAAAGGAAAGAAATCGAGAACGGCGAATGTGGTGTACAGTTCATTTCTGATCCACGTGGAATTATGTTGCGAAGCTGAAAATGGGTGGCATTTGCGGGATGTTATATTCAACAATTAGTTCAAAGTGATTTCCAAGGTCCAAAATAAATATATCTAAAGGGAAAATTGTTTTACCTTTTCATTAAAAAGTTATTTAAGTCGTAAAATTGAAAGTCAACTTTGTACCACCCTAAATAAACGAAGAAGAATCCAATTCTATCAAATCTTTCAACTCTAAACAAACCAAAAAGAAAACGTACATCCACAAAAACAAACTGATATATGGTGGTTCTCAAACCTCGTTGTATGACTGCACACTAAGAAATATATTTGACTTAAGCGACACACCTACTGTAAAAATGAAATGACTCAAACAAAACATTTCAGTAGTCAGTGAAAGAAACCTTTTATATCAGCATACTGATATATTTACTCATCACCCATTTTTCATTTCATCTGTCGCTAAAACGATTCAGAACTCATGAAATCTAGTGACAAAACCACTAGATCGGAGACTCTGTGGAGGAAACGGGACATGCATAATATCCGTAATGGACAGGTTCGAAATATATGTTGGCGTATTCGGAAAAAACTTACGCGGAAAACTTAGGAGATAGTTGCGGCACACTATTGTGCTGTGGCACACACTTTGAGAACCACTGTTATACATACACACTCAGAACTCATACATACACACTCGTAATTCATTCATACACACTCAGAATTCGTATATACACACTGTCTTTTATTGCTCTCATAGACATACATCCGCATACACATCCTCACAAGATTTCACAAAAGCAGTCGACATCTTCACAAAGATTTAACATTTTTGAAATTATTTAACTAGTGGAAAACAAATGTTATGTAAATTTTGAAATATATATATTGAAATGACCCCAAAGAAAGGGGTAAATAAAAATTATTGATTGTGTATTTCTGATTTTGTTTTGCATTGTTGCTGTTAACTGTTAAAAATAAAGCCCGAAGTTCTCCAAAGAAGTATTGCCATCTATCCACAACTTATTCGGATTATTATCCTCATCTTTATTGTATTGAAAGTTAAGATATTGAAAATGGGCTAAACAGCCGTAACATGTGCATCAGAAGACATACACAAGACGGAAGTACGTTCGCAAAAACGTTAATTTGAAATTTTAATTTTTTTTTAAAAAACTTTGAAGTTTTAGAATTTTAACATTTATAACGTCCAGAAGACTCAAATTGAAAATGATTTTCATAGTTTATTGCTCATCTATATTGTTTATTATTATTGCTCATCTATATTGTTTATTATTATTGCTCATCTATATTGTTTATTATTAAAATGTGTCAGCGTTCTTCGGACTTCCTCAGCTGTTGCATCCTGTAGACCTTAAATGCCACTCACTCCTTTTCTGTGTCAAATGGTTAAACGCTGACCAATGTTCATGTACAACACATTTTTGTAGCATCTGAATCTTTCCTAATTAAACAATTGACTGATTACACAAACAAGCAATAAAGTGCTGAGAAAACTTCAAAGACACATTTTAATTGACGTTATGGAATGTTGAATCAACTTAATTATCAATTTAACGTACCACTTGTTAATCACAGAAATTACTGATTGATTTCTTTACCTGTAAACTGTCATGGCTGCCAAAAGCATTATTAGAAGTAGACACAGACTCAGTAAGAATGTTAACTGGGCTCACTTACTTCATATTAAGCAGTAATCGCGGTAGCGGTAATTAATGCAACCAATTAAAACCAAAAATTAAACGATATCATATTTGACGGACATGGTTTTTTGAATTGAATGAACTTTTCGATTGAGTAAGTATATACTATTGGTTGGATAGATACCTGATCTAGGAGATCCTTGCTGGGTCTTTCATCGTAACTGTAAAGTTAGGAGAGTTATTTGATGATGTCCATCTCTTCTCTAAGTCAAATGTTACAGAAACTGTTGAATGGTATCACAGCGCTGTTCTCTGTTAATCAGTGCGGCATGACAGTGACGAGATGTTTGTCAAAACATCTAGCGATGGGACAAAGCGCAAGGAAAGTACCTTTGCCAAAAGCATTAGTAGAAGTAGACACAGACAGACTCAGTAGGAATTTGAACTGGGCTCACTTACTTCCAGTGTTGCCAACTCAAAAATATTTCGCGCTAGTTTGACTGCCAAAAAGCGCTTAAAAGGCGCTTAAAAAGCGCTAAATCTTTTAAAATGGCCCCAAACCATCGAAAAACGCTAAAAATGGTCAAAAATAGCCAGAGAATGGCCAAAAACGGCAAAAGTATTTTAGGCGAAAACGCGCAAATTTAGCGCTTTCTGCAATGCCTAAACAAGAAACGCGCTAAATCTAGAGCGAAACGCGCTAAATTGGCAACACTGCTTACTTTATTTTAAGCGGTAATATAAACTTGTAAGAAGGGAATTTACTCATCAAAATAACGTTTCAATTACCTCCCCTACCAAGTCCGTAGCCTGAACGTAGTTATCAAATGAATTTTGATCTGCAATTTACACTGTATAATATTCGATCTCTTTGATTTATATTCACAATTGAATTAAGGGAGAAGATTATGCTGGATAATATTTATTTGTGGTGTAAATGTTTTATTTGTTTTTTCTCTTTCTTTTTCATCATTAGGCTGCGGACTTATTGATATACCTGTGTACAGTTGTCTCGTAAAGAGGGATATTTTAAATAAGTCATTTGTTGAATTATTAAACTATATCTTTTTGCATTAAAATGGTTTATATATTATGACTTCCTTTGGTAATATGGAATAAACTACTTTTATTTTTCAATGGAGATAATAAAGCGTGAGTATGCAAGGGAAATAACTGATAACAGAAAATCAAAAATAAAAGTTTGAGCTTTACCGGAAGCTTTCAGAATTTGGGACCCTGTCCACCATCTGGAAATAGCAGCCTTGGGTCGTGAACAGGTAGAATTTCTTTTATTAAAATACACATCTTCTCTAATAAATAAATATATAGATAAGCAAAAAAGGAGGGGAGCCTTGCCACGGAGCAGTGATTACCAAACTAGTCTCGCAGGCCATTATTATTCGAGTGAGTTCGATACTCAATAGATACATAACTCATGTGGCTTTGTGTCAAACTAAGCCAAGATTCTTTACTTTTTGTTTCTTTTATTTTTTTGTTTTTTCCGATGCTCTTCTCCTTTGGGATTCGGAATTGAGAATCCTTCTTTTGTCGGTGCCATTGTTCCGTTGGTGCTGAGATTGTGCTGTGTTCCTTGCAGGCCGGATGTTCCATTTGTCTAAAGACGATAGAAGGCAATCGAAGCATAACATTTCACAGCACCGTCAAATAGAGTAGAAGATTTGCGAGGAATGAAACCCACAGAGACGAACGAAATAGAGTCACAACGCCAATTCCTGCTTTCGACGTTACCTGCAAAAATATAATTGAAGAAAAAGTAAAAAATAAAATAAAAGTAATAATAGACAACCATCCTGTGTTGGGGGTGATCAATTAAAAAGTTGAACTGTGATCACTAAAAAAGGTCTGAATTTTCAAAAAAAACAAGTGGGCACAAACTAGTGACCAATTTAGCATAACATTACATTGCATATTGGACCCCCCCCCTCTATATCACTAAACATATTTTTTTTTGGGGGGGGTCAACATTTCATGTTTATACTATGAACGGTTAGGGCTGGGCGAAGTCCGGATACATAGATAGATACATAGATAGATACATAGATACATATACATGTCAGAACACATGAATAACTGAAACTCAGCAATAAACTAATGTTGTGGGTAGCGGTGATTAATAACAAATGAGAAAAAAAGAAAACTTACATCAGTTGTGCTGATTGATGTGTCAGTCGTGTGTGGCTACAAAAGAACATTCAGGACAATTTATCAAATAATAATAATTTAATAAACATGATTGATTGTTTTGTTTAACGGCACATCGACTCTTGGTGGGCCATTTAGTGCCGAATTAAGTAGGGGGGATTTTCTTTATTCGCCTCCCTACACAGGCAAATCTGACACAAGATCATTTTTAAAGTGGGGTCCTGCACGCGAACGTGCAGGCAGAAGGAAAGGGGGTGGGGATCCCATGTCCCCGTGACTAGAGACTTGAGGGGGTGAATCCCAAATCCCTGTCACTGAGGACCGGGATAAAGGAGGGGTGGAAGCCCAAAAGCTTCTTAGGACGAATCCTGAGCATGCTAATGGTGATCGCCTCCCGACTAGCTGGCCAAGATATCCTGTGCTTCTCCCAGGACGATACCCGAGCTTGCCACAAGGACCCCGAAGGGCCGTGGTTCTCCGAACTTCGAGGCCATGGCTGTTTCGAAGAACAGATATTACACTTTGATCTTCGCTTTAATAAACATGATTCATACATTTTGGTTATTAGGGCACAGAACAGAAGAAAATATTAATATAGATATGATTGTATGTGAACAGCAATTACTCGAGTACGCAAATAAATGGATTATAATCTATATTTGATCTGATTTCAACTCTCAACGTGCAAAGTAAATGGCATCAACTTAAATCAGATTGAGATTAAAAAGTAAATATGTACCCGGATGTAACGGGAATTAATAAATTAAAAACCGTGAGATTTGATCAGAATTTGCGATATTTTCAAACCTTCTCGTTAACTTAAGAAATGCATGTTACGGGTGTCTTTCAATTCATAGTATAATCGGTACTTACATCAGTTGCACTGATTGGTGTGTTAGTCGTGTGAGGC
Source organism: Architeuthis dux (assembly GCA_006491835.1). Lineage (NCBI taxonomy): Eukaryota > Metazoa > Mollusca > Cephalopoda > Oegopsida > Architeuthidae > Architeuthis > Architeuthis dux. The sequence goes on along the minus strand of VCCN01005109.1, from coordinate 4,760,202 downwards.
TACAAAAGAACATTTCAGAAAGTTTATCAAATAATAATATACTAAACAGAGTAATAAAATACTAATTATAGCAGCTACAGACAGCACTAGTAGAAACATGAATACTAGAGAACCAAGAAACACAAAAACAAGAATCCAAAAGTGGGTAGAAAAACAACTACACAGACACTTCGGAAGACAAACTCAAGGAATTGCAGACCAATCGACATGGACATAGCTACGCAGAAGAGACTTGAGGAAGGAAACAGAAACCAACTTAGAATAGCACAGAGAGCCATGGAGAGAGCAATGCTAGGGGTAACGCTAAAAGATAGAAAAAGATCAACGTGGATCAGAGAAAGGACTAGAGTAAAGGATATTATACAACTAATTAAACAACAAAAGTGGAGATGGGCAGGCCACCTAGCGAGAAGAGATGACAATAGATGGGGGAAAAGACTAACAGATTGGTGCCCATGGGATAGTAAAAGAAGTAGGAAACGGCCAGACACAAGATGGAGGGACGAGATAAAAAGGTTTGCCGGTAAGACTTGGCAGAGATTAGCACAAGATAGGTTGTCATGGAAGGAGATGGGAAAGGCCTTCGTCCAGCGGATGATGATGATGATGATGATGATGATGATGATGATGATGATGATGATGATGATGATGATGATGATGATGATGATGGACAAGACATAAGAGAATAGCAAATGTAGATTGTGTGGAGATAAAGATGAAACCATAACCCACATAGTAAGCGAGTGCAGCAAATTAGCCAGGAAGGAATACAAGAACAGGCACGACTGGGTGGGTAGAGTGATCCACTGGGAACTGTGCAAGTGACTGAACTTCGCCCATACAAACCAATAATTCATACACAGACCAGAATCTGTCCTAGAGAATAAAACAAAGTTCTCTAAGACTGAGATTCAAACGGATCACCCAATCTATGCCAGAAGACCGGATCTTGTGGTAGTGAACCAGGCGAGAAAGACGAGTCAGATAGTGGATTTTTCTGTTCCGGCAGACCAAAATGGGACACCGAAAAAAGAAGCGAAAAGCTTGATAAGTACCTGGACTTTGCCGGGGAGTTTAAGGAACTGTGGAACTTGAAGGTGATGGTAGTGCCAATAGTGGTCGGAGCCCTGGGAACAGTCCCGAAGAACCTAGTAAAGAGGCTAGGGGAACTGGTAATCCAGGGAAGGGCTGAGACTATCCAGACAACAGCCCTCGTAAAGTCGACTAGAATACTGAGGAGTGTCCTGGTGTATTGAAGAGACTTGCTGTCACTCGATCTCCAGTGAAAGCCACCGGTCATTGCTGGTGTGAGAACTCAAATAATAATAATCAAAAGGAATACATATTTTGGTTACTTGTCTCTAAAATAGAAAAAATATTAATTTGTATGTGTGGAAATAGCAATGCATTAAAACTGTGCAAATAATACTCTCCACTCGCAAAGTATATGACAAGAGTAAAGAATAGTCGTTTACAGATAAAGAGATACACAAGTCCTGTATATGTGCTTCTATCAATCCATGCCCCAAATAACAGTTAGCAAAACACTTCTGGCCCACTTATTACACACCTATAATGTTTTTCTAACACTTGATTGTAAAGGTTTTTTACAGTTGCGATGTACGTTTCTATTAATCAACGAAAGACATTATCAACATAATCAATTAAAGACATTATAGGTGTGTAATAAGTGGGACAGAAGTGTTTTGCTAAGTTATTATTGCGTAATGTGATCCCATGACCCCCATGACCCCCATGACCAATGACGTATGATAATCTGACCAAACGTGACCGACTAAATGGTTAATCCGACTAAACGGTCAATTCGACTAAATGGTCAATCCGACTAAATGGCTAATCTGATCTGCGTCTCAAGTCATGGGAGTTGGACTATAGAACTTTAAGTTGTATATGTCAAATAAGTGACGCATTAATGTTTTTCAAAAAGTAGTTGGTCACTCTAATGTATATTTACTTACCATTTCGTATTGTAGTATGTCGAGAAAATTTGCTGCTGGTTGATAACGCACGGTTATCTGTAAAAGAAAAGAATCAGGAATGTATTCAACGTGATGATAACCCTTACGCCGCAGCTCACTACCATCTTTGTGATATACTAATGTTGAATTGCAAACTTTATATCATTTAATAATCTTCTATTTTAGCTCTCCAGTTCCCTCCTCATAAGACAATATAGATTTGACACGTAATGTTACGTAATGGTCAGGGCGGGGCGGCTAAAACTAGACGTCCAAAAGCTTTGAAAAGATTCTCACGGTCGAGGAAGAATGATTTCTTTCCCAGACAGACCTTTGCCAAAATGCAATTTTAGGAGTATTTAGAAATAGATTAACAATTTTCGGAGTTGGTCACTTCAAGTTAGAAACTAGCTAGATTGGAGCCTAAACGATAGCCAGGATGGAGACATGACAGTTAGAAATGAGTAATGGGTAATCAGATAAGGACATTATCTCAAAGTTAGATTAAAAAATAAAAACAGATGTTCGAAGGAAGTAACCCAAAAAGTAGGCGCGGCCTAAGGCGTGGCTAAAAAGTCTCGCGAAAATTACAAAAGGGGCTGATTTGGGTTGTAAAAAGTAGATAAAAAACCGCGGTTGGAGACGTCAGTCATTTTCCCGGGCGAGCGAAATTGAAAACTGCCGTAATCTTTAATTATCACCAAGAGGCCATTGACCTTAGTTAGCGGGTCACCGACTTAGATACAGTCGACTGCTTCCACGCGCTCCTACACACATTTGTAAATAACTGTCCCTTCCCTCTAGATAAGAACTGCCCGGCAAATCTCTGACGACGACTACATTGTGGCTGACCGAAACGAAATCGTTTGAAAACGTGCCTTATTTCAAATCAGTGGTAAATAAAGTCTGTTCAACTGAGATACAGTCTGGTTCATTTTTTTATCAGAACGTTGCAGGTACACGCATCACGGTACAGTATATTAACGAAACGTTGCTTATACAAGTTGCTTCAGTCCAAAAATGATTTTCTCAATATTTACACATGTTAGTTCAGCTTGTCTGTTCAGGAGCTTGTCCTGGCTTCGATGTTGTTCAAGAAATGAGCGTCTTTCTCGGTATTTTGGTTTCTATACAAATTGATGGACGACGATTGATGTTTTTGTTCTAATTATCACGACTAGTAAAATACCGCTGTTTTGCTAACAGTGTACCCCAGGGGTGGAAATCTAAAGCTCTGTAGTATCTGAAAAAAAAGACTCATGTGAAAAGAAGAGATAACAAAGTCATATTTAATAGAATAAAACTATCCTTATTTTCACAGTTCGTAATAACAACCTTAGAGAGCTGTTTTCATTTAGGTATAAAATGAAACATTGGCCGTTCTCCTTTAGCGAACTCTTTATGTTTCACTCCCTATTCTTTTGCGTACCCCTACCTTGCTTCTCTCTCCCTCTCCCGGCTCGCTGAGTTCAATTTTTAAAAAACGAGGTCGCAAGTGAATTATTGGGCCACGCTTATCTTCTGTTTTACCATATACGTAGTCAGTTTATCTTGTACCGATTATTGTAATAAACCTTTCATCCCTATATATTTGTGTTT
>VCCN01005109.1:4734857-4755456 GCA_006491835.1 Architeuthis dux | reverse complement strand
GAATAAACTTACGTTAAGGAGGAGAACAGACACTGGTTACGAGATACATTTTTTCGATGGACCGTCTGATTTACTTAATATATTTTATTGGGATTTGGTGAAAAGCTTATGAATTCCTATCATAAATATATCCAAAATACAATCTTAGCTAACATAATGTTTATCTAATTGATTTCTTTTTTAATAACCTTTAATCGGAAAACAAAATCAATTAAAGACAATAGAACAAGTGAAAAACCTACGGGTTTAAACGATATTCCATCCATTCGGTATCATCTACCCCAATTGCACTCAGGCAGTTGGTGGTCCTCATTTTCGGGTAGTACATGACATAGGCAAGGCACATCTCATCAGACGTTGACAAGCCACCCTGTAAGGATAACAAATATAAACACAATATTTAGGGGTCTTAAAATGTGTAATATTGCTATAAATCAGGGATTCTCAAACTTTTCTCACTCACGACTCCGTTTGATTTGACGAAATGTTTCGCAACCCCTCGGTGATTGTTATAAAAGCAGTAGGTACTAGGACCACATATTAGTTTGTTAGTTGTAATCTAAACATGGAAACAAATAAAACCGAAAATATTATCAAAAATTGAAACATATTTACAATCTAAGTTTTACAGAGTTTATTATGAAATATAATAAATTACTTTTCAAAAATAAATCACTAAAACTAAACAAAAACGAAATTTATCTTTTTAGTTAGTGAATAGCATTGAGCCATTTTACGATAATCACTACAAAAGAAGATATTGAAAAAGAACTCTGGTTACATAAAGTGTTCTTTAAAAAGGAAAATATTTCTGCGACCCCCAATAATCTTTACGTGACCCACCGGGGGGTGGGGGGTCGCGACTCCTACTTTGAAAAGTCATGATAACATGATATAGATGATAACATTTTTGCCATGACCTTTACTTACCCAGGTAAATCTGGTTCTTGTTATTGAATTATACACACATTCAACTTTAAGATCATCACCCTGAAAGAGAGAGAGAAAAAGAAAACTGGTCTGGTTAGTAACTCAATAGAAACCGTCATGTGACCAACTTCTTTTCACAACATGCGGTGTTGGGGATGATCAATTAAAAATTGAAAAAGAGGTGATTTATGAATAAGTTACTTCTCTCGCCTTTTGTTGGGCAGTGATCACTAAAAAGTCTGAATTTTCAAAAAACCAGTGTGAATGGAGCCGGACATAAGCTTAGGGACCAATCCAGCATAAACTTACATTGCAAATTGAACCCCCCACTAAAACCCCATTATGGTGGGAATTTAAAGATTTAGACATAATAAGGAGTAAATGTTTAAATCTTCAGCCCTTTAGCTCCATTGATGCGGTCTGTATGCGGAACACATACATACATAGCCAGCCAGCCATACCAACTTGTAAACTGAAGAAACCCATGTTGATGTTGACAGTCTTGGTTGACGGTTTCTAATTGATTGGACCATGTCATGGGTGACTATAGAGGTAACAGTTTTTGTTGCTACTACCTGAGCATATAAAGTTCTTATATGGGAGTATTTGGCCCAATTCCTCACTCACCTACGCTGTTCTCCGTCAATCATCGTGGCATGCCAGTGACGTGATATTTTGTCAAGATATCAGCGGTGAGCGTGGATTTATGCCCTTCGAAAAGGTATCAATGCTAAGTGTACTGCCCCACCCGAAATTTGATCTCGGTTTGCTGAAACCATTATTCTATTCTCCATTAAAATGGTTCAGTGTATTAATAAAGGTTGTTGCACAAACATTGAATTCCGTCTCTTTCAAGAAAATTTACCTACAGTAATTTATAAGGCATGAATCCATCACTTCCCCCCCTAGCTAAGGGTAAATAACGGGTGAAGTGAATGACGCTAGTTTGGGTGCTTGTCGCCTCGAGGAAACTTTTCAAAGTCTAGCCGAGACAGAGAAACTTATGATATCTAATGCCCGCCAGGAACGTCTCGCCGTTGCTAGTGCGAAGGCAATATTTATTTATTTATTACAACAATTTCTTCATCGGTATTTTCTTAACGAAACCATCGTATGGCACAAAACAAATGAAGTATACCAAAACATATTTTGTCTACTGATATTAACCATAGATCGTAGTGAATTACTAGAATTAACCCTTTTTTCTTTTGTATAGTCTGATGAACGAGTTAATCTCATGACAGACAGAGACACACAGAGACACGCAGAGACAGACAGACACAGAGAGAGAGAGAGAGAGAGAGAGAGAGAGAGAGAGAGAACAACAAAAAAGTACACATTGGTTTATTAGTACACAAATGGTTAATGTGCACAGATAATTTAATTAAGAAGATCAGCAAAACATTTCGAAATTAGGTTGAGTCAACTTTTGAGAGAAACGTAGTGCAATCTAATGTGACCAGAATGTCCGATTGCACCCAGATTTTCAAGCATTTATAAATAAATAACGAGGACTACTTTATATTTAGCATTTAATCAATCTCGCTTGTCTCCCTTGAGAAATTGGCTTATTATATTTCTGTATAAAATATGTTATAATAATTCTATTCATGGTTAAATGTAAATTAGATGTCCTTTAGGAATTGTATAAAATGATATTCTGAACTTAAACCTGTAGGATTCCTTAATAGTTTATACTCCCTTCCTTGACAATTAATCTTACTACGAGGTTTTGCAATTTGGCAAATATCATGCATTCACACTTATTTTCGAAAATAGATGACAAAATTCTCTGTAAGTGGGATTTGAGGAATGATTCGAGCAAGATCTACTACTTAGAAAGATATGCAATTTAGAGAGGAAAGATAAAGCTCAAAAGTCAATCTCTTAGGATGTGATGTAGTCAAGGATTACAGACAAACATCCTTTGTCCTGTCATTCACAATGAATATTTCTGTTCAAAGAAATAAACACGAACGATTGGCATTAGATTCAAAACTCGGGCACAAGGCGAAAAAGATGAAGATTGTAAATCTTACCCGCAGAATCTCAACTTCTTTATTTAAGAAGACCATTTCCTGATAATTGAAATCGTAATTCCTGTCAGATGCGATGTGAGCAAGTTCTTTGCCATCTCGATAATGGTGCAGCACAATCTGTTTTGCTAAGAGATGTGCATGAAGCAAAACTGCAAAAATCTTCATCACGGTGGTTTCGTTTTTCGCCGGATAATCCTGTTAAGTCGCAAAAGACAATGGAAAAAGGTATATATAAGTATTTTATAGCTAGTTTACCTCGGCCAAAGAAGTTGGAAGAGTTATATGTATTCACTCGTGTCTTTCAGTCAGTCTGTGTGTCTGTCTGTTCGTCTGTCTGTCTGCACAATATCTCCAAAAGTTCTAAATGAAACTCAATGACATTTTGTGGGATGGTAAGCCATAGGCTAAAGGAGAATTGATTGAAATTTGGGACCGATCCAGGATTCTTTTACAGTTACCTTCCCTGCATTATAGCTATATGCCAACACAATGTTTCCAAAAGTTAGCGATGAATTTTGATTACATTTTCTGGAAATGTAGGCCACAGGGTAAGGAAGGATTGGTTAAATTTGAGACGGATCCAGGAATTTCTTTTTCAATTGCGATATATCTTTTGCATTTTTTTCATACATTTGTCGACACAATGTTTCCAAAAGTTCTCAATGAATTTGATTCATTAGAACATTTGCCAAGCAGCCAATTTCAAAATAATAATGATGAAAGTAACTTGGAAAAACAAGCTAGCAAATATTCCTTATTTAAATACTCTCCGCCCCAAAAAGTATAGATATTTCACGAAATATTCAAAATTCTACTGCATTTCTATTTAACAAAGTACTGTTGTAGTGATATCGATCCTCACCAAGCACTCCACATTGATGACCCTGTAGCAGACTAAGCTAATTTTAATAAATATCAAAATGACGCTTCAAAGTTTAGCAAGCTAGACTTATAAACCATTACTACTGTAGAGGGTTCGATCCTTACTAGGTGCTCCACGTGGGTAACTCTGTACCAGGCTAAGCTTGCGATTCATAACGCATCATTCAGCCAAAATTGAACAGATAAAGATGACAAATAAAGAGGCCGAAAGACACATCAGTATTAACCGCAGACATCAGGGAATTACCTGGTCCTCCTGCTGGCGATTTATAACGCATCTTCCTTCCAAAAGCGAAGAGTCAAAGAAAGAAAGAGAAAGCCACAGTACATTTAAGACTTAACTGCGGAAACCGGGGAACACCATGTTACTCTTGCTGGCGTTCCTTGACGTAACTCCCTGTCAAAGGTAAAGAGTTAGATAGAAAGTAAAGAATGAAAGCCAAAAGACACCGCAGATATCAGGGGACGCCCCTTTCAGTTTTTGCTTTGCCAGCTAAGCTACCGGAATTTGGAAAGCTTACAAATGTCCAAATCTATAAGTCAAACATAAAAAATTAAGATAAAGCTAAATATTAGTCAAAGGTCAAAATAAACTAATAAACATGAATAAAACAAAGGAATCATAATTATTTACTGACATCATAAATGCAATTGGAAAGGCAGACACTGTTGGATTTGAAATGTGTTTGGTAAGGTGGAATCATTTGAATATAGCGATATGAAGGATCAAATGGAATTTGACCAATTTCGATGATAGCAGCATCAAACATTCTTTGGGCTGGCGTCAGAACCATTTCGAATCCAGAAGAATCAAGAACTCCTACAGAGAAAAAGAAATACAATTAACCCTTTATAAGGCAGCCCTAAAAATATTTTAGATATCAAAACATATTGTATGTTAAACTAAACCTAATTACAAGATATTTTCAGTTGCAAGTTTTCTGAATTTTTTTTGTTTATGGGGGCTAAACCCGCTCTGATGAAGTGATCATATGTGGTGCCTCGCCCAAAAAGTTACCATAAATGGAAAGTTAAATAAAACATAGAATTAAAGATTAACATTCAATATAATGAATAGATACAAAAAATTGATGTTAACAAAAAGAATAACACCTCCGGGTTGATTTTAAAATGTTATTGACCGGGGCAAAAACAGGCTAATTTAATGGGGTGTGGCATGCCTCAAAACTGTTTCTGTCTTTGTTCAAGCACAAGTGAACTTTGCAAAGCTTGCAGAGCACATTGGTGCGGATCATATTCTCTTTGTGGCTACAATATTTGCATGTGGCTTCAGGTGATCATATATAGTCACTTGCCATATAAAGGGTTACTGAAAGACTTGTAGAAAGATAGAAACAAAGAAAGAATTTGAAAGAGAAAAAAAACGTATTTGATATGTGTTGCTACTGATTTGATTTTGTTATGAAATAGAGTATTAAATCCAGAGGGGGGAAATGTAGTAAGGAGAGTAAGATAATACCAGATAACAGATCTGGTTAATCACACAGTAGAAACCAGCACGTAACCAATGTCTTTTAGCAGCATGTCGTCTTGGGGGATGATCAATAAAACATATTGGAAAATGAGGTAATCAAAGAATAAGTTACTTCTCTTGCCTTTTGTTGAGCAGTGGTCACTAAGAAAGTTCGAATTTTCACAAAACACTACCGGACCCAAACTAAGGGGCCAATTTACCATAAACTAACATTGTAAATTGAACCCCACACTAAATACATATTGGAATAAAAAAAAACGTTTTTTCTAGACATAATAAGTAGTAAGTGTTTAAATGTCCAGCCCTCTAGCTCTATTGGTGTGGTCTGTACGCGCGACACATGCATATACGCCAGCCAACCAGACCCACTTAAAGACTGAAGACATCTATGCTGATGTGGACAGTTTTGCTTGACCGTTTCTAATGGAGTATTGACGCCGGAGGAAAGAACGTAAGAGGATAATAACAGATAAAAGGGGATAAGATGAAATGGAAAAAAGCTGGGTGAGTGAGAATGAAGAAATACAAGCCGGGCTGCTTCAGGGTCAAACCGCACTCCTAATTCTATACCAACTGAACATGATTACCGCAACCTTTGTATTGTAGATACAGTACCTGTCATATCAAATAATTATGAGCAATACTTTTTGTATGTATAAATTATCATTGATAAAAAATAGGTATAGCTCATAATTATTTGAACAAGCACAAACTTTGTTTTTATTTCCTGAGTTTGCAGGGGCCATTACGTATTTTGAGTAGGGGGATCAAAATTAAATTACTAGTTTGGCAACTTTTCCATATAGCAATGTGGGTTCACTTTTTTTAATATCCTTGATCAATTCTGAACAAGATTTTAGAAGGATAGAAACAACAAACAAATTTTAAAAAACATGTTCAAGAAATTTAGCATTCGGAACCACAAAATATGACTAAATGCATGCCTTGTTATGTTGATTGCCATAAATTGGTTCTTCTTGCGTAATGTTCCTGTTTTTAACTCTCAAAAACAGGTGATTAGAAGCAAAATGGTTGTTTGTTCACATACGTATGACAGGTACTGTATAATAAATAAATTCATTATATAAGCAATGTAAACAGTGAAGAGTTTACTCCCCTATATTCGGGGAGGATTGTTCTTGTTACGGGGGGGGGGGTAAACTCAACTCCAACTTGGACTGGATTTTGACAAAACCGCAAGACTTTCAAGAGTTGTTGGAGCTATTCTGTTAGTTCCACCAAAAAAGCTAACGTCCATGGTTTAAAAATAAACAGGTCTGGTTGGTCACTCAATAGAAACCGTCACCTGATCAACGTCTTTTGGCAGCATGCCGCGTTATGGTGATCAATTAAAAGATTGGGAAAAGGGGTGATCAATAAATAAGTTACTTCTCTCACATTTTGTTGGGCAGCGATCACTAAAAGTCTGAATTAAAAAAAACAAGCGAACACAAGCTAAGGGTTCAATTTGGCATGAACTTACACTGCATACTAAACCCGCCTCTAAAAGAGTATTTGGGAGGGTGGGATTTTGAAAAACAGAAGAAACGTTTTTTTCCAGATATAATAAGGAATACATGTTAAAATTTCCAGCCCTCTAGCTCCATTGGTACAGCGCGTGATACATACATAGCCAGCTCAAACACTGAAGCAACCTATTTTGACAGTTTTGGTGACAGTTTTAATTGATGGTTTCTAACAAACCTAGAAAGAAAGAAATTGAATTGCAGAAAAGGACTTCAGTGATTTCAGCATGCTAACCATTTTAATGCTAGCAGTGTTTCAACAGTGATACGTGTACCGTTGTTAATTCTCTCTCTCTCTCTCTCTCTCTCTCTCTCTCTCTCTCTCTCTCTCTCTCTCTCTTTCTCTCTCTCTCTCAATTAATTAATTAAAAAAGTAATTACCTGATTTTTCCCTTGGGTTGTCATAATGAATTTCCAATAAAAATGTTACCGGGTCTGTCGTTGCCTCGAGGGGTATTCCTACATGTTCAGGAAGCGGGAAATTCTGCACAGAAGACATTATAAAATAATTCCTTACTTTTGGGCATATTTTCTGGTTCTCATTCATTAATATGAGCTCGAGTGACACTTTGATCAGACAAATGGCAAGTTAACAAACGGGATAGGGTGGTAGTTGTATGTCCAACGTAAGAATTCGATGTTTGTGCATCATAGGGGACAGAATCTCCTAAAGGGCAAGAGAATTTGTAGATGATATTTTTAATGTTTAATGGAGATTTCCAAGGAAACGTTATTAGTAATAACACGAGTAGATGTTTTAAATTTAAATGTTAAATAAAATGGTCTGGTCAGGGCTAGTTGTTACACCTTGTAACAAATTGACCCTCAAAATATGACTAGACAAAAAACAACAGGCGTAATCAAAACCCATGAGGCATTGCGACCGTTTATTAAGGCTAGCCCAGAGGGACGCAGAGTGGTAGCAACAAAAAACACCACACAGCTATGCTAACTGATACACTTGAAAAGATAAAATTACAAAAGTCCCTAGAAAAACAGAGCAAAACCTGCCAAAAGAACCTGGGCACTAAAGAGTTTCAGAAGTCTGCTGGAAATGGGAGAAAGAGAAAGGCTACAAAATATTGTTGGTGTCTTGCGGTCAGAACTGGTCAAACTCTACCCCACGGGAGAAATGGGTTCAGTGTATTAAGCGTAAATATTGGGCCCATGAGGAATGTACAGATGGCAAAGACTCCTTATGTTACCCCTGTGAATGAGAGAATCTTTGATTTTGTTTTTGTCTAATGTTTATGATAAACATTATTAACTTTTAACAGAACTTATTTTATGAAGCTTGAAAGGGTGAAATTGTAAGTAGCCCTGTGTAAGTAGTCTGCTAATGAATTCGTTTTGTTTCTATTAGTATCAACATGCCCCATGTCATGTAACAACGTACCCCATGTCATGTAATAACATACAATTACCTTGAAAGATAAGTTCTGTTATATCTCGAGAATGAAGCAATGTATCATTTTTCTGTTTAGTGTTTATAAGAACAAACACAATGACCATCTCACAGCAGAAATGTATTTAAGTTACCGTTTGTAGTTTTTCATGATGGTGCAAAAATAGTAACAATCGTAACAACTAGCCCAACTCTTCCCTATATCTTTCTTTTCTAAAAGAAAAGGATACTGACTTACCTCCCTTAAATTTCAAGGGAGTTAACTCATTGTAAACGTGTGTATACATCTTTTAGAGTCACCCTGTATGGGAGACTTTAATGCTGAGGTAAGTAAAGGAAAGGTTGGGGAATCTAGTGTAGGAAGATATGGAATAGGCCAGAGAAATGAAAGAGGTGACATGCTAGTACGTTTCCCAGTGAGATATGGATTAAAGATAACTAATACATTCTTTCAAAACCGAGAAGGTCGTGAGTGGACTTGGAGAAGCCCAAATGTTATAACAAAAACGTAATGGACTTCATACCAGCTGACAAGATCAATAATAGTAAAGACGTTAATGTTATAAAAGTAGATATAGGAAGCGACCATAAAACTGAAAGGAACAAAATGATCATTAAGAAGAAGAAATGCCCTTTATAATAGAGATAGAGAACATTAGAAATGTAGAGTAGCGATAGAGAACAGATTTCAGGCCTTGTGGAATAGCGACAGTGACATAGAGGAAAAGAGAAATAGCCTGACAGATATAATTAAGGAAGCAGCAGTGATGGTAGGCAATACAAACGTAAACAATAACACAGGGAAATACTGTAAAGCAACATTAAAAATAATCAAAAGGGGGAGAGATATGGAGATAAAAATTAAAGAGGACGAAAACAAAAAAGCAGAAATTAACAAAAGAAAGGAAAACATGAAAAGGATAGAAATGAAAAGAGTTTAAAACAGGCCCAAGCCGCAGATCATACCGGCATGCAACATATGCTTGCACTAAAGGATACAAATGGCAAAATTATGGACAAATTGTCAAGAATAACTGAAGAATACTATGAAAATGGTACACTTCGAAAATAGAAGTACCACAAACTGATAAGCTGATAGATACTATCTAAGACATAATAGAAAACGAAGTGGTGTTTGCATTACAAAATACTAAAGACTAACAGGCACTCTAGATGTAAATTAACCAGGTGGGAAGGCAGACTTCAGAAGTGGTTATTCAACTATAGATCACCTACATACAATAAATCAACTAATCTAAAAGTCATTAGAATACAACAAACCACTTTGTCCGGCCTTTGTAGATTATGATAAAGCATTTGAATCGGTAGAACAGACGGCAGTCTTCAAATCAATGCGAGAACAAGGTGTTAACGAGAATTACATACAAATCATTCAAAACATATACGAAAATGGCACTGTAATAATTAGACTACATAAAGATACAAACAAGATAAAGATAGCAAAAGGAGCAAGACAAATAATGCAATATCAACTAAACTATTTACAGCAAGCCTTGGAAGCATCTTTCGGAACATTGACTTGGAGGGAATGGGAATAGACATAGACGGAGAATATTAAACCACTTGAGATTCGCCGAGGACGTTTACATGATATCATTAGCATCGGAATAATTACAAAACATGTTGACTGATCTAAATAGGTAAAGTAAAACGGTCCCCAAAAGATCATAAAAATAGAGGGAGAGGCTCGAGAAGAGGTTGACGAATTGACTATCTAGGACAGGTAATAAATTTAGAGAAAGACCACGGAATCGGAATAAAACAACCCATAACGATCGGCTGGAAAGCATTTGGTATGCATAGAGACATATTGAAGAGCACCTTGCCAATGTGTTTATAGCGTGGATGCACAATACCACTTACGACGTACGGATGCGAAACATGGGAATTAACAAAACGAACTGAGAACCAACTTAGAGAGCTATGGAAAGAGCAATTCTGTGGATAACTCTAAGAGATAGAAAAAATCGACATGGATCAGAGGGAGGACTAGATTGAAGGATATTATACAAATAATTAAGCAACAGAAATGGATGTGGGCTGGGCACTTAGCAAGAGGAGATGACAATAGATGGAGCAAAAGACTAAATAAACGCAACAGGAAAAGACCAGACACAAGATGGAGAGATGAAAGTTTGCCGGTAAGATGTGACAGTGGTTAGCACAACCGCGGTCGTCATGGAAGGCGATAGGAAAGTCCTTTGTCTAGCAGTGGACTTATGATCATCATACACGCACAATATGAACCTATTAAATGTTACTTACCGAACCGCCGATTGCCCAGCCGAACACTACCATCGGACATTTCTCCCAGATATCAGGCATGTTTTGATCGTAGCATGAATGAACTTCTTCAGTTTTTCTTTTCGACTTCTTCTTTTTACAGCTATAAAGGAGCATGTGATGAACTATGAGTTCGTTGCCTTTGGTCACGATTGGAGATATCTGAGGAAAATAGAACGAGGCATCATTGCACGCTTTATTATTTGGTAAATTATTCAAAAGATCTTCTGCAAGTATTGTAAGCCATTATTATCACTTTTGATTAGAATTCTACTGCATCTCCATTTGGGTTCTCGTAGCTCAGACGGTTAAGAGCATCTGCGCGTTTACCATGCCTCCTTAGGAAAAATGGGCGTGAGTTAGAAACTCACTGAGGGCTTATTCGTTATTTCGGATCTACGCTGTCGTAGGCCTGAGTTAAATTGTGATTTTTTAAAATAGCTTAATAATATATTAAGATGAAGGAAAATAGTAGTCAAAATAATAATAATAATAATGGCTATATTTTTATTCAGACAACTTTAAATCATATAATGTTTATTTTAAATGAATACTAAAATTACTTACACCTTCCTTTTATTTTAATTTCGCCTCATATCACAGTACAAAAAGTATCCGATACATTGCTAAAAGTGTATTTTAACATACTTATTCAGCTTCAAAACTGACAGAATTTGGACAAAAGATTTCTGATTTGTACAATGTTGTTTCAATATTGTTTTGATATTTGTATTTTGTTAATCTTTGGTCCAAATTCTGTCAATTTTGACGCTGTATATGGATGTTAAAATGAATTTTTATCGTATGATTTTTGTATTCACTGTATATTATAATCACACATAATATAACCGTATTCTCTAAGTAACGCGTGCCTCCACAGATTTATTCCAATAATCACAAGATTTCCTGCTTAATCATCGTTTTTCTTTCTCTAATGCCAGAAATATTTAGTTTGTTATTGGAGAAACTGACTAAAGCCAGAATTTGCTGTGTCACTGTATACTTAATTCCGTGCGAAGCATCGCTGATCTCGAGTCTACGGTTGGCTTTGCGACAAATTAGGTCCAAAGAATGAGGTCCAACGACGTCCACGAAGACGACGATCAAAAGATATACACTTTTTTCTATGGTTTTTAGAAGGGTCATTAATATTCAAATGGTTCTTCAGACGATTGAACTCCTTCTTGTTATCTGTGTTGTAAACACGACGTTTCGGCCGATCCATTCTTCGGCCTTCTTCAGGTGTAAAATCCGAGTGTGATGGGTTAAACAGAAGTTAGTGCGGATTTCAACCCGATGTGGCTTCCACTTCTCAACAGATCTAAAACCGACAAGACAAAGACACAGAAACACCCGGGCTATGCGCTATAAGGGCTATCCCCCTTTAAACATAATTTCTGTTTAACCCATCACACTCGGATTTTACACCTGAAGAAGGCCGAAGAATGGATCGACCGAAACGTCGTGTTTACAACACAAATAACAAGAAGGAGTTCAATCGTCCGAAGAACCATTTGAAGATAGACACTACTTTAGCTTGAGATCTCATTTGTGTTTCAATCAGCAGCAGCTGTCGCTGATGATTGAAATTTAGTATGGGGAGGAGAGAGAGATGAGAGAGGAGGTTAGATCAATCTCTCTTTTACTCTCAGACGAATTTTTTTTCAAGTCTCCCGTATTGAAGAGATTTTTTTCAAAAGTGAAAAGGATAGGGAAGTTTATTTGACGGATATTTCTTTTAGCTATCACTGACGTACGACATCGTAAGCGAATCTAGGTACCCTGTTCCTACAATTGTACCTGAAAACTCCCTGCGAAGTATAAAGTGTACATTTTAAAGCCTCCAGGAACGTCTTGAAAAAATAAACAAACATGTTTCCATTAAACAACCATGCGAAGAAGAAAACAGACTTGAAAAATTGTACAGAAATCTTCTTCAATAGCCAGTTTCGCTTGGCTCGGACCAGTAATTTATATTATAATCTACACTAATAATGAACAGTCTGATGTTCTTGGTTCGCTGGTCATAACACAGGACTATTCCACTGGGGGCGGGGGGTAAACTTTCCCTGAAGAAAATACTTCCTCCCCACCGCTTCAAACACTCTTCCGGGTAAACGAATTCAGAATTGTTATCATCCAAATACGTCGGGGTATTTGTTCCACTGCTATTAACGAGTGGATCATATGAAAAGAAATATTCCATGACACACGTATGATCGGCAAGCTAAAACTGGTAACCAATATTAGTGGGTTCAGTACACATTGGATCTCCCACTATTGATGATCTGATACAAATATTCCCAGTTAATAAATCGGGTGGCAATCATCTTACCGAAAATCAGCTTGCCGAAAGTCGGTCTTACCGAACGTCGATTGTTCACTTCTTTCAGAGTGTACCATTTACCATAGACACCGGTTACCTTTTTTCTTTTTTCAAAGATTTATGAAATGTTTAAGATCGAGCGGCAGCAGGTGTGAAAAGCAAAAATTTCTGAAAGCACAAACCATTACTTCCGATTGTTTTTATTTTTAAAACCTCGTTCGAAAAAGCAAGATAAATTAATTTATTAAATTTACATTTTTTAAGAATATGAATTTTTTTTAATCAAATAGAAAAAATAAATAAGAGAATTCATCAAAGAAAAACAGAAGTAAATGCATAAATTATACTGCTAGTTCTGATTCATTTTATAAGTTTTCGCCAAAATATGTTAAAATAATCTACGCCGTCCAATGAACAACGATTCTACGTGACTGAACTATACAATTACCTATGTTATTCCAAATAATACCTGAAATAAAATGAAAAGAAAATTCCTTTTATTGTAAGTACTCAATCTACGGCAATAAATCCTTTTTCTACTTCTCATAAATCACGTAAAGACACACACGATCGTAAATACAATCCTTTTTTCTTCATAAATCTTATACACGATATATGTTATAAGTACTAAATCTTATCGTAAATAAATACCAGATTTACAATAGAGGCTTTTGTTTTCATAAAGTGTAATCGCAGTAATTTTAGAAATTTAAAAAACAGTTACCCGGTGTTTATGATAAATAGTACACTCTGAAAACAGTAACCAATCAACGTTCGGTAAAACCGACTTTCGTCAAGCTGATTTTCGGTAAGATGTACCAGACCCTAATAAATCATATAAAAAAGGTTCACGATGCACTTCGTAACGCAATGATCAGCAATCTAAGCTTGCTGTCAGTTGGTAGTGGGTTCGATCCTCATTGGATCTCCTACCATTGAAGGTCTTATACAAAACAACTATGTTAATAAATAATATGAAAAAATGAATCCGGACACACGTCTGATAGCAATGATCAGCAACCTAATATTGTTGGCCGTTGTTAGTGGGTTCGATCCTCCTTGGATCTCCCAGTATATATGGTATGATACCAACTCTTGCTAAATTAATATGTCTACTCAAATAATGAACAGTATGTTTTACTTGGTTTGCTAGTTGTAACACTGGACTATTCCACGGGGGTTAACATTTTCCTGAAGTAAATACCTCCTCCCCGCCGTTTAAAAAAATGTACTCTTCCCGGTAAACGAATTCAGTATTTTTTTTTCTAAAAATAAAACAAAAACAAACAAAAATCTCAATCCAAATATATCCGTGATTTTTTCCCCACTGCTATTAACGATTAGTTCATACGAGCAAATTGCTTCAGGACACACGTTCTATAACAGCATACCTGTCAATTCTCACGCATTTTGAGCGAGACTCACACATTTTGATACGTTCTCACGGTCTCACGCATTCATGGAAAATTCTCACACATTTTATAAAAGTGTAAAATTCTCACGCATTTTATGAAAGGTGAGAAATCTTATAAAAAGGGAATTTTTATAAAAGTGTGAACCCTTTGGTTAGTGATTAACAATTGTTGGTTGTTTATTTGTATGTATTCAGTATATTTTTACAGAACTTATGAACTCAAATTATTTTGAAACACGTTTTAAGTTGGGGGCGGGGACGTGCCCCCCTTTCGGAGCGGGTACGATTCCCACTCATTTTCAACATTGAAACTTGACAGGTATGTAACTGTGATCAGTAAACTAAAATTGGTCAGAATGACGGCAAGCAGTTGTAGCTTGGTGATCATTGCTTTTCGACGTGCGTCCTGAATCATTTTCTTTTCATATTATTTAATTACATAGAAGTTTCGTATCTATCATCAATAGTGGGAGATCCAATTGATACGAAACTTCTATGTAATTAAATAATATGAAAAGAAAATGATTCAGGACGCACATCGAAAAGCAATGATCACCAAGCTAAAACTGCTTGTCGTTATTAGTGGGTTCGATCCTCATTGGATCTCCCACTATTGATGTTAATAAATAATATGAAAAAATGGATACGGACGAACGTCGTATAGCAATAATCAGTAAGCTCATCTTGCTGGCCTTTGTTAATGGGTTCGATCCTCATCGGATTTCCCAGTATAGATGGTCTGATACCAACCCATGCTAATGTTATATAAGTTAATGAGCAGTGCGACCTTTTTTGTTTTTCTATCCGCAACACTGGACTATTCCACTGGGGGTAAAATGTTTGCTGATAAAAACCTACCCACCATATGAAACTATAAACTTAAAAAGTCCTTTCAGAGAAATTCAAATATATCTGTGAATCCTTTCACGGGTATTAGCTAGTATATAAGTGTGAATGTGTGAATGAAAGTTTTTACGTATTTGTCTAATGAATTCTACTCGGGATATCACGACTAGGGTATACAATATACTAGACAACCCTGTGACCCGTCAAGTCACCCTTTGAGAGAAAATGAGCCCGGATTTAACGCATTTGCAAATAGATAAAATAAATAAATAAGGGACTATACTTAATAATTAGCATTTAATAGCTATTTCCCTTTACAAATTTGTCATTATAATATAGATAGAGGTGAGTGAGAACGAAGACCCCACATTATTATTATTTCCTTGATTTGCGTTTTCATACAATCATATACCAAGTCTTTCACCTGAGACCTAAGGCAAATGAAGGTTTTCTTAGGAAGTTATTGAGCATTTTCTTTTCCTTCCCTCCTTCCCCCCTTTTTTTCCTTCCCCCTTTTTTTCGTATATCATTCGATTGCCTTCCACCCACTGGGCACAGACACGCGAATATAAGTGAAACACTATAAAGGAGAACGGGTGGAGAAAGAAAGGGGGGGGGGCAATCTTACCAAATACAGAGTTCATGTGAGAAAAGACAGAGAGAGTTTCACTATTGAATTGAGCTAGTTTTTCTGAGTATGTGAACAGTGCCCATTAGCACAATCTTTTGTATCTCAGCCAAAGATGGATTTCCTGGGATTTCTTTAAGGTGTGTATCAGCCTTTTTCTTAATCATTCCCAGTGCTCCCACTACTACTGGGATAGTGGTTGTGTCTAAGTGCCACATTCTTGCCGTTTCGATTTCCAGATCTTTATATTTTGAGAGTTTTTCAAATGATGATGATGATGAAGTAAAAAGTTGCAAATCACCCGGATTCTTTGCATTCTTTAGCATATGTTAGGGCTACCTTAATTCAAAACCTCTGCCTACAATGCACCATTTCGGCTACTTAGAGATCACATACGGATAAACAGAATCAGAATTTCAGTATTGTAGAAATATGGAAAAATATTTCATCTACAAAAGGCGCATTCTGTCCATTTCGCCGTCACAGAATCACCTTGGACAGAAATGCAAATATTTCTTTTGACAACAAAAATTATATTTCAGATATTACCGATGATGAAAAGAGCAAATAAACTTAGATTAAATGCAAATCCGTATTTATATTATTTTGTAATGTACCGTAGATTTCGTTAATTTTCGTGGGGGTCACGATTTATTTGTTATTTTTTAATTTGGGATGGTACTTAACTTCAGTGTAATTTTTGCGGCCATACGAGGCCGAATTCAGTAAATGTTCTCACAAAATACTTTTTTCAACGAAATATATTAAAATAA
Organism: Architeuthis dux; assembly: GCA_006491835.1. Taxonomy (NCBI): domain Eukaryota; kingdom Metazoa; phylum Mollusca; class Cephalopoda; order Oegopsida; family Architeuthidae; genus Architeuthis; species Architeuthis dux. The sequence continues at coordinate 4,738,888 of VCCN01005109.1, read as the reverse complement.
CGAAAAATGATTAACAGCTGCTTTGGGGATTTTTACCGGGCATTATGGGTTCAGCTTCATTTGTACGCGTATATCAAGCGAAATATGGACATTTTTTCAAAATGGATTTGAATTAACCGAGGAATATAAAAAAGTACTTTATACAATTTAGTTTAGGGCCTCTAAGGTAAGACATTTCTAAAATTCGATTTTTCTAAAAATCTTCTGATAATAATTATTACAATTTTGCACAATGAACTTTCCAAAGAAATGTGGATATCTTACCTTAATGACATGCATCTTCTGCTTATATGTTGGAAGTTCAAAATCTCTGCACAAATATGTTGTGGCTTTGTTAGGAATTAATATCTGTAAAAAAAGAATAACCAACATATCTTTAAATTCGATGAACATCGATCGACTTATGAAATATTCCGCTGTCATCTCCAATATGCTTAACTCTTTATTTACTCCTATTTATTCCGTCTGGTACAAGGCCACACGCTGGTGTTTCTAAGTGGTCACTCATCCAAGTACTGATCAGGTTTGACACCGCTAAACAATATGTGATCAGATGACACCCAATGCTTTCAGTGTGACTTGACAGTAGACTGGATATATTTCACTCTGCTAAAATATATCGATAATGAAAGTATTGATTTTTAAAAGGCTCATTGATTTCATTCTGTAATTCGATCCGAGGAAAATGGCCGCATATATTCGTGTCTCTTGAATTGGTTGACAACTTAATTTTTCCCATGTATTTTACTTTATGAGACGTGGCGTCTCATAAAGTAAAATACATGCACACGTCGACCCTCGTCTTTCAGCCTGATTCGGGTAACAAACATACATTTGCCTAAACCATTTAAAATCGAATAAGTCTCTCACCCATCGCCGTGGGAGATGGAAACAGAGAAATTAAGGGAATTGCTGGACATGGAAGATGTATGGCGTGGGGACGGGACCGTTACGGTTTCCATGACCAGCCTGAGTTATTCCAAAACGTCTGGCTAACGTGGCTCTGGTGAATCTTCGATGGCCTAGCAAGCCGGTAGTATATTCTCCAACTGCTCGAAACAACAAAAAGATAAACGGACCGACAAAAATGGAGAACGAAAAGAAAACGAAAACACTATGGGGAAGGACAACTAGAACGAACTGGCACCTGAAATATTCGTTGACTTAAAGACAAAGAACCTGAAGCAATAGAGTTCATAAAAAAGAGGAATAGCACTGATGGACATCTGGCTGCAGACAAAAGAGACATGGTACAAAACGGATCCACGAAGACTACGTTTAGCCTATAATTGAGTCGGCTCATCACACTCCCAGTCACAGCAAAGAACGCATATTTTACTTCAAGTTATGCCAGGTGTACACGTGGAACTCTGCCCTGGTTTCAGTGGCAATACTCAACAGCAGTCAAAGACTCGTAGTTAGATGTGAACAATAATAACATCTGGAAAAGAAGACTGCATTTAAAACAGGTCTGTAGTATAGGAGGTGATCAATTTAAAACAATTAAAAAGGGGTGATCAATAAATAAATTACTTCTCTCGCCTCTTGTTGGGCCGTGATCACTAAAAGAAGTTCGAATTTCCAAAAAAAACAAGTTTGATGCTGCAAAGAGACCAGATTAGCATAAACTTACATTGTAAACTGAACCTCCACTAAACAGTTTGTGTGTGTGTGGGGGGGGGGGGGGTCCAAAAAACAATAAAAGTTTTTTTCTAGACGTAATAAGCATTAAATGTTTAAATTGTCAGCCGTCTTGCTCCATTGGTGCAACCTTTACATGCGATACATACATAGTTAGATAGCCAGCGATCTAGACATACAGACTCACTTGAAAACTGAAGAAACCTATGTTGACAGTGTTGGTGACAGTTTAGGTTGACGGTTTCTAATATGGGAAGCAACAAACACTATATAATCAAGGTTTAATAGTAACCAACGCGGTCGAGATTTAGTTTAACTTCTCACCTTCTCACAGGCTGTAAGTTGTTTCTAGTTTATGGCAGACCAACACTTTAGTGAATATCATTGGTCGCCGTAACATAATCTATGAATTTCATAAAGAAAGTAATGAAACACAGACAATGAAATATATTTGAGCTAAGTACCCAACTGCAGGATTTTCAGAAAATTAAACGTCAAGTAACGTAAATTAATCTAAGACTTAGATTAATTTACTTTACTTTACTTTTAATTTTCTGAAAATCCCGCAGCCATAGAGCCGTGAAGTTTTTGTATCTTTTAATGTCACCCCAACCCCTAAGAAATCCAGAAATTAAGAAACATTCAGTTGTGATGTTAACAGCGTCAAGCTCTTTGTACAGGGTATAACAATTAAAAGTCAAGTAACGTATATTAATCTAAGACTTAGATTAATTTACGTTACTTGACTTTTAATTTTCTGAAAATCTTGCAGTTGGGTACTTAGCTTAAATATTCTTCATTTTCTGTGTTTCATTACTTTCATTATGAAATTCATAGATTATGTCACGTCGACCACGATATTCACTAAAGTGGAAGAATTAACACAAATCTGAGAGCACATTTTTCAAAATAGAAAGAGACAACAACAGTTGCGACAAGATATTTTATACTTTACCTCATCCATAGCGATTATTAATTTCTGGGCGTCATCTGGAATAGCAACGTTCGGCCTCGCGATTTGCAACAAATGTAAACTCTTGTATCCTCCAACTTTAAATCTTTCCTTGTTGAAGTTTCTGTCATCGTAGGCCCAAATCACTCGCATTGTGCTGCTCTGTTTTCAGAAAACAATAAATAAGATGAAATAAATGAAATGAGCCTAATCATCTCACTCAATGGATTCTCGCAATTCTATTACCCTGGTGTGGATGTGAATAAAGAACGAAATATAAGGGGAAAAAACAACTCCATATCCACAACACATATTGGTTACTTACGATTATGACTTTGATTCCTTATATAGGGGAGGCCGGAGCCCCCTTTTGCACTCAAAGCAGTATGGAGAATATTTTAATAGAGTTAGAGGAACCATCCATGATTTAAACTGAGCATCAATATCTTGCCTGAATTTGTGATATCAATAAATGGCAAAACTATGGTAACATAGCACACAGCTTGGCCCAAAGCTTACCTTGGGACAGGGGCCAACTTGTCCCATGTCGGAGTAAGTTGGCCCACGGTATGAGGCAAGACGGTCCGTTATTTTCAATAAGCAGAAAACGATTCACAAGAACGCTGAGCCGTGCAGTTTATGTATCTTTTAATGCCAATCCTCAAAATGATTTTCAGTTATGATGTTAACAGCGTCAAGATCTTTGTACAGGGTCTAATAATATTTGGCACTCCTTCAGTAGACACAGTAAAAAAATAGTATTTAACATTTAAAATAAAAGGATTTCATTGCAGACTATGACAAGAGAATAACGGATCTGCTTCATTTCCTTGTGACCAGGATATGTAATAAAAACATAATCCAGAAAAGAAAGTAACACTTTGGAATTAGTTTGGCACTGGGGACCAACTTGCCAACACAGACATATTTATTGGGGGATAACAGTTACCACTGTCACTGGATAGAGAAAATGCGACACCTCCCAACGATACCTTTAATAGACAGGTTCTGCTTACAGCAGTTACAGTTTTGTTTTAGCACTCACCTCACCAGTCTGCAACACGTACGATTTCCGGTGCAAGATGGCTGGCGATCATGTGTCCTAGGCATATGACCAAAATGACTGAAAATTTAGGCTTCAAATAAAAGCTTTCGTTCCGACTTATCCAGGGGTTCGACTAGCCCCGGTCTCCCCTACTGTTCACAGGAAGACAAAATAAATGACACCAACGAAAGATTAACAAAATATGCCACATCTCCTTGTTTGGTAAATAAATATTGACACATAACGGATAAGTTTTTCCAGAAGAGTATAAATATTACAGTCTATAAAAGCTAAAAATAAGTCAATGATTGACAAAACTCTTACCGTAATGTCCAGATCATTGGGGTCGTTTGTCATCAATTTTCGCTTAAATGTCAATTTCCTATTATTGTT